>CABFPE010000385.1:769889-782805 GCA_900660155.1 Hofstenia miamia | reverse complement strand
CGAACCCGGGTCGCCACCGTGTTAGGGTTACATCATACCACTAGACCACCAATGCGCTGATCAAATCTAGACATTATATTATAATAAATATTAAATTGCATATAGTTATAAAGTAATTATTCAATTAATTGATTTTTGAATTGTTGAATCTTTCTTTATATTTTGAAACTTTCGTATATTCATTACGAAAAGAAATAGAAAATATTTTTTGGAAAATTTTTAATATAGTAGAATAATAATAACAGTAGAATCAATCTTATTTTGGAGAAGTATATAAATTTAAAGAACATAATTACAAGTTTGAAGTAATAAATGAATATATTAAAGATTAATCAATATTAAAAATTGCAAAGTAGATTTAAAAAAATTGCATTGGCCGGGAATCGAACCCGGGTCGCCACCGTGGTAGGGTGACATCATACCACTAGACCACCAATGCGCTGTTCAAAACTAGACATTATATTATAATAAATATTGAAGTGCATATAGTTATATAGTAATTATTCAAATAATTGATTTTTGAATTGTTGAATCTTTCTTTATATTTTGAAACTTTCGTATATTAATTACGAAAAGAAATAGAAAATATTTTTTAGAAAATTTTTAATATAGTAGGATCAATCTTATTTTAGAGAAATAAATGTTTAAAATTCTGGAAATAATAATTCAATTTAATTTTCGCAGTAAATCAATTTAAAGAACATAATTACAATTTTGATGTAATAAATGAATATATTAAAGATAAATCAATATTAAAAATTGCAAACTAGATTTAAAAAAAAATTGCATTGGCCGGGAATCGAACCCGGGTCGCCACCGTGGCAGGGTGACATCATACCACTAGAACACCAATGCGCTGTTCAAAACTAGACATCATATTATAATAAATATTTAAGTGCATATAGTTATATACTAATTATTCAATTAATTGATTTTTGAATTGTTGAATCTTTCTTTATATTTTGAAACTTTCGTATATTAATTACAAAAAGAAATAGAAAATATTTTTTGGAAAATTTCTAATATAGTAGAATCAATCTTATTTTAGAGAAATATATATTAAAAATTCTGGAAATTATAATTCAATTTAATTTTCGCAGTAAATAATTTTAAAGAACATAATTACAATTTATAACTAATAAATGAATATATTAAAGATAAATAAATTGATTGAACACTGCTGAATATGGCTTTGATATTTTACATGGACTACATAATATTTTGATTTATACTGATATAGTTACTTCCCATGTAGCCACCACCAGTGGTCTACTGGTGGGGAATGAGTGGCATGGTCGGCCACCAATTCCCACCAGTGGACCACTGGTGGAGAAGCAGTGGCAGGAGTGGCAATTATAGCCACTTATAGCCACTAGTGGGCCACTGGTGGATAAGTATTTGCAGTAGTAGCAATTGCAGCCACTCATATGCACCAGTGGACCACTAGTGACATCTGATTTACTCTTATTCATAAATAATATATGAGCTAATGCATGCAAGTAAAATATTATTTATTATTATGCTTCTTAGATCTCATAAATATATAAAATTGATTATGAAGAGCTTTTTTGCAATTTTCTGTTCGCAAAAATTATAAGATATATGTGCAGAATGAAATTTCACGATTATTCGTGGACCTTGAAATTAATGTCTACATGAGTAATTAAGATTGGGCAAAAGTTATTTTTAATAATTGGAAAAAATAATGTTTAAAAATTGCAGTTTCTTCGGAAATTGAAAATTAAATCTAAATTGGGCATTTTTGTATGCTTGTTGTTATTGTCAATTTAAAATCAATGTAAATGGTGATTTTGCTAGTATTTCCTTCAACCCTTTGTTGGTTTTGTGTTAGTTTAAATTGCAATGGTTAAACACAATCAATATAAAAGTTTGTTGGTTACTACATTTGCTCTGATGCTTAAATCATACTTTTGCCACCAGTGACCCACCAATTAGCCACTGGTGGTCCACTGGAGTACGGGCGGCAAAATCCACCTGGTGGCCCACCACTTCTGCCACTGGTGGTCCACCAGTGGTTGGCTACGTGGGTTGTCAGCATCATCAGAGTGGCAACATCCCGTTATTGGATCAAATACACTTATTGACCGTATACGGTGTAAATGATCAGCCATTCAGATATCAGATTGCTTTAAAAGAGCAGGAAAGTCATTATTTATAATACTTTGGTTGAATGCTACAAGTAGGAATGTACCAAAAAATATAAATATTTTTTAATTATCAATTTTCTTCAAATTTGAAATTGAATTTACCCATATTTTCAAAATTTCTGTTTTAAATATTTGAGACATCCTTCTTATTTTTGTACATCCTATTATCATGCTTTATTTCTTCAATGTTTATACTTAGCCAGTTAGTTTTACCAATGCTTTTATTAATAAAATTCCATTTTTGGTTAAATGTTTTTAAGTGTTTGAAGTAATCCTTTTCCTTAGTTTCGTACCTAGATTTGTGGCTCTTTTTTATTAATTGCTTAGCGTGCTCATAATTAGTCAAATTAAGATTGATGGAATACCATTTCGCAAGTTCAATAAGTTTATTTTTTTAATTATTTGTTCTTTAACCAAGTCGGAATCACGGGGTTGGTTAATCACTGGTCTCAATTAGTGTTAACTAATTTGGTTCGCAGCGGTGCTACTTGATTTAAGGCTTTGGTGATTTCACGCGTGATAAATTTCAACGTACTATCGGCATCATTAAAAGTGTAGGTTAGATTAAAGCATATGTTATTCAAGAGGTCTAAAAATTTTTGCTCATTAAAATTGTTAAAGTCGCTAGAATAAACAAATTTTCTATTTTTTGTTCCAAACTTATGGTTACTAACATAAACACGAAAATTGTTATCACTAAATGACTCGAACATATAGGTTTTATATATATTAAAATATCGTATAAAAAATAGTCAATTAAGTTAAAAAAATCTAGTTGGATTGGTGTTATTGATAGTTTGAAGACCAAAAATATCACAAATATGATCAATTCACTTTGATTCAACACAATTTAAGTAATTAGAATTAAAATCTATTAAGATATTAACAAATTTATTTTCAAGAATGGCATATTCAATTTCTTCAATTTTGTGGTTATAGAATTCAGAGATAAAATTTTTATTTGGATTATAAGCAAATGTTTATGAGCTAGTTGCTGTAGGAATTTGAGAAAGACTGATTCAATCCACATAGTTTAGAATATTTCATGATTCAATTCTAAGTCTTCTCTCCGTTTTGATTTTAAAAGTTTGGGATTTAGTATCATTAAACCGCCACCCGGTTCAGATCTATTTTTAAAATAAATATCGAAATGGCTAGAATTAGGATTATATAATGTTTTCAGACTATCAGAATCATTTAACCAGTTGTCAGTAAAAACATATATTGCGTTATTTCCAATTCTGTATACCATTTGCATAAATTCATTGTGATTTGCACTAAGACTTCTAGCATTCATATATATGATATTAAAGTTAGCTTTGAATTTGTCGAGTAAATCAGTAATTATATTTTCCGAAATTGTTGGCCCTGGGTTACTTTCAATGTCTCCAGAAATAATTATTCGAAATTTTAAAAAAGATTTTAAATTACTATCTAGTAAATAATAGAATTTGATTGCATAATAATTTGAATACACTTTTGTAATTTTCAATATCACTTTGTAATTTTTTTGTGGCCCTAAATGCATCATTATCTGTATTTATAAGGCAAGTATCATCAGCAAATTGATATATTTGACTATGTTTTACATGTTTAATTATGTCATTTTGTAGAATCATCACCCAGGCTTCAGATGTGTAATAACTCAGAGCTATTTAGAGATGCTGAACTACAGTTTCGTACAAGCGGGGTAATGTCTATCTAGATTAACTATTGTTGTCTCATGTACACGTTTCTTTTATCCAAACTAAACTATATTTAGAATCCATGCGATATTAGAACAACGAGTAACAGCCACTATTTAGGTAACCACATGAGTAGGTACTCCAGTTAACAATGGGCTCGCTGCCCGAAGCGGTATCTGATCACCAAGAAGCCATCCGCCATTCCGCAACAGAGTAGTGTTCCATCCATCGACGGACTCAGCTCTGTCTCTTATACACATAGATTTATTATGTGTACCTTAACTATGTGATAATAAACAATAATGCAGGCACTACTCGGCTTAATGACTCATTCTCAGATACAGTGTAATTACTACTAGGGTATTAATGCAACCGTTCAGTGACTCTAACTGCTAACACAAAAATCTAGTTAATAAATAGCGTAGCAGTTTCCTACCCTACATGCAGTAATATAATAGACATGACTATCGACACTAGCCACAACGTATTAAAAAGGAGTTAAAAACAGTTAAAATATATAGCAAATAGCAGCTTCCTAAACCTACTACGTTTCTAACATGTACAATAACATTTATAGATAAAAACCATTATCGGTCGTTATGAGTCTAGAATAAATAACAAATTTGGATCTAAAATAAGATAAAGATAGATAATTCCTAGGGTGGCGATCTCGCCTTATTTCGTATTTGTTACTATATGCAACAATTGAAAAGCATCGATAGCCAGCTAGGCGGCAGTTTAAAAAACCCCTACAAATAACCCTAACTTAGATGCGATGTTTCGATCTAGGCAACAAACTATTCATCCCTCACAACAGCCTAATGATCGTCACAACACATGAATCGCCTAGCTGCGCATTCTTACTAATAATCAAACCGAGTAAAAGATAGTAGATAATAAGGAGTTTATTCTCCATCAGCCATTCTCTTTTGGTTTCACATATTTATAGAAATTTTTATAAACATATTTACTGCTAAACAAGTACCTGTCACCCTTTTAGTTGCCAGCTAGCAGAAATTTCTGCTTTAATATGGTGCTTGCAAAATCGACGTGGAGCTTAAATGTCCACATGTAATTTGTCAAAAGTTCAAGTAACAAGTAATTGTTTTTACAAATTAATATCGAATTTAAATTGCATGGCTTGGTTTAATGCTAATCGATTGAAAACACAAAATTAGTAAAATCAGACAAATTCATAATTCGATCTTGTTCCCCAATTTCAGTTTTTTGTTGTTTTCGATGGAATATGCTACAATTTACATATATTGCAAATATAATTGGCCCTAGTACTGTGCCTTGAGGCACTCCTTGATCGGTTTTAATATAATAATCAGATCTAATATTATTCATTAAAACACGCTGTTTTCTATTTTTAAAGAAACTCATAATTAACTTAATTGAATTTTGTTGAAATCCAAAATTTTTAAGTTTAATCGCCAAAATTTTAAAGTTCATAACATTAAAAGCTTTGCTTAAGTCTCGAAGTGCTATGCAATTGGATATATTTTGAGATTTATTTGAAGATATTTTTCAGTAATTGAAATAATTGCATCACTTGTACTATATTTAGTGCGGAAACCATATTGTTTAGATGATAAGATATTGTCAGATGCAAGGTATTGGTTGATTTGAATATACAATATTTTTTCGAATAATTTACTAAAAGGGTGTGTTATTAAGAGTGGCCTATAATTTTAGAAATGAGGAGTTCTCCACTTTTATACAAAGGTGTTATGTCTGACTTTTTCATTATCTCCGGAAATTCGTTTTCAACTATACATTGATTAAATGCAAATGATAGATATTTGCCAAATATATGGAAGAATTTCTTAATAATAAAGTACGGTAAATGAGTGGAATCTGAAGATTTATTAACGTCTAAATTTTGTACAATAGTTTTTAATTCTCTTAAGGTAGACAGCTTAAATTGAAACGTTGACTTACAATTTGATTACCTAAGTTCTGATAGAGAAGGTTTAGGGAAATTGAATTAAATGATTTAGTATCCTATTTTTATCAGTAAATATTTTATTATCAACATTAATTTCTGAAATGTCACTATTGAGACTATTTGATTTTCTAATAAAACGGTTCAGACATTTCCACTTTTGTTTAGAAGAATTTAAATTTTCAAAAAATTGACGTTGTTTTAAAGCTACATTTTTAGCCCTAAGTCCTTAATTAATTTCTTTGATCTTTCGTAATTAGTCCAATTTATTTCGGTCGGATTAGCTTTAGCTAGTTCAAAGAGATTCTGCGTTATGTTTACGGTATTCTTAATTACTTGATTATTTCGTGCTTAAATTAAATCGTCGTGATTTATTAACTACTCGGCGGGTTTTTAGCGGTGCTACTTTGTTTAGGGTTAGATTGATCCGTACCGCGATGTAAGTAGCATATGGGAACCAGAATTTAGTGTAAAAATATAGTCGGATGGAAAATTTTTAAGCAAATTTTCCATTATCTCATCTGAATAATTTTTGAAATCCCTAAAAAAATCGTTTTGAATTTAGAAAGCTTAACTTGAATCTTACTAGTATAAATACAGAGTGCGTGATCACTGAAGGATTCAAGGATATAAGTTTTATATATAGTTTCCGAATTGGATAAAAAATAATCAATTAATGCCGTTTTTCGAGAGGGAGTTTGAGTGTTGATTATTTATAAATTATAAATAGCGCATAATTCTTTCAATGATTTTTTTTCATAAGAATTTAAATAGTTGATGCTAAAGTCATCTAATATGTTTAGTGAGTAGTTATTGCTGAGAATATCTGAAATTTCATTGCATTTGTACTTTATATACTCTACAAGAAAGTTCTTATTTGGATTATAAGTAACATTAATTAATTCATTTTCTGAAGAATTTCTGGGTGATTTAATTTCGATCCATAATGATTCAAATTCTTTCTTACGTATTGGATTTAAAACTTTTGGTACAATTAGCATGAGGCCACCACTTTTACTGCTGCTACCACATCGGGTGATCTTGTTTCAAATATTGACCAAAAACAAGACACTATTCTATCTACCCTAGCTGACCCGTTGAAATCATTTAATGAGCAATCTGCTGTCAAGTTGCGGCTGTCCAGCAAACTGTTGAGGCAAGCATGAATTCATATTCTGAGGCACTAAAAGAAAACCTCAATGCATGTCTTCCAAATCTGATAGATAAGAGCATCACCGAGAAACTTGACAGCGCCCTCGCAATTCCAAAGCACCCATCTGCTCCAGTTGTTCATTCAGCAGGAAAGAATAGTATTCGCATCAATGGTATCCCAGAAAGCGGATCGAATAATCATGGAGAAATTGTGACGCATGATGCCAATGAGTTAAAGGGTATTCTTCATTGCATAGGCGAGTATGAGCCCAATTGCATTAGCTCCGTGTTTCGGCTTGGTAAACCGTCCAAGGTGTCCATGAGCAGGCGCCCGAGAACGCTATTGGTCACGTTCACCAACTCATTTTCTGCGGAGAAATGTATTGCGAAATCTATGCGTCTAAAATCCTTCAAATATCCTGTTTACATCTCGAAATCGCTAAACCCTGAGGAGAGAGAGACGGAGAAGAAATTGCTTAGTGTTCATTATAAGATGATACATGAAGAGAAGAGAGATAAGACGAAGCTTCGGATACGGAATTTGAAGTTATATTACGAGGGTGAAGTTGTTGATGTGACCAAGTATTGACTATCTAACCTGATTCCCTGCATGTTACTCAATATTCAATCTCTCACCACGCTGGCGAAGCGACTTGAATTGCTGAAATATCTTACTATCAACAATATTGGGCTTGTGTTTATCACGGAAACGTGGCTGAATGACTCTTTTCTTTCGTCTGAACTCTTCCCCTGTTCTTCTTTCTCTGTTGTGTCTCGTGTTGATAGACCTGTCGGCAAGCATGGCGGGCTTCTCATTGCTGTGAAAAATATCGACGTTCTTCATATAAGTGACATTTCTGAACCCAATCAAACTTTCTCTGCTGCCTGTGTGCTTTGGCCAATTGCTTCTCATCCTTTGCTCTTTATCTTGATATACAACCCCCCTGCCTCCTCACGTTTCCATGTTAGCAGCTCTGAGATTGCCAATATCGTTATGACATATGTCCAGAAGTTTAGCAATATGCATTCTCTATCTGAATTGGAGAACTCTATATTCCTTCTTGGTGATTTCAATTATCCAGGGCAAAACTGGGCGGACCATGCCTCATCTGAAGTTCTCCCCTTTCAGGATTGTCTTTTTGATCTCAATTTGTCTCAGATTATCGACGAACCTACCAATAGCCATGGTAATACGCTGGATTTACTTTTCTCCCGTGAACCTATCCACTATAGTGTAGATGTATCCAGTGGCCTCTCCGATCATTTCCCTATTCTGTTTTCCGTCAGCGTTTCGCTTGAGCGTTTTACGACAGCGCCCACGTTTTCTCGCAGCAGTTTTAATGAACCAAAGTTTTTACTTGCTCTCAACTTGCTCTACGAATTTGTCCTTGCTCCCACTACCGTACCGGACGGCAACTTCACGGCTATGTGGTATGATAAACTGCATGTAGCGGTGGAATTGTCGCTTGCGAAGAAAAGGAGAAAACGACTCCAGTACCCGAGCTTCTACTCGTCACATACTATCCACACGATAAACTGCAAAAACACCTGTGAAAGGCGTCTCGTTAAGAGTTGGAATATCCGTGATGCGATCCAGTTGCGTCGTCTTTCCCAGGAGTTGTGTTGCTCCATCGATGCTGACAAAGCTTGCCTGCTGTCTTCGGTTTCTACCGGAGACACAAAAAGCTGCTTTAAGTTTCTTCGTTGTCTTTCCCGAACTCAATCATTTCCCTCTACAATGACGTGGAACTCTCTCAAGGCTGAGTCTGAAGCTGCTTGTTCTCAACTTTTCAACGACTATTTTTGTTCTGTGTACAAGCAAGATATTGCCACTCTCGACTGTACTGCGTCCGAAACTTCGGACACTGCGTTGGCCGACGTCCCTATCATGTTTGATTCTGTTACTCAATTACTATCTACCTGTAATGACAATTCCTCGTTCGGCTGCAACAATATTCCCTCTTTCATCTTAAGCAACTATGGTCAGCACCTGGCTACAGCAGTGTGTCGCCTTTTTCACCACATCGTCAGAACCGAAATCTGACCTGATTGCTGGAAGGTTTCTTATGTGACTCCATTACATAAGTCAGGATCGACTTCTTCTGTCTGCAACTACCGACCTATTAGCATCCTCCCTAAGCTCTCCCTGGTCTTTGAGCGGCTCTTGTTTAATTTTGTTTACCCGAGGATACGTTCGCGCATATCTCAGAGACAGTTTGGTTTCATGACGCGAAGATCTTCTGTTTCATAAATGGTTGCGTATTTAGGCACACTTTATTCTGATTTCGATGCAAATTATCACGATATCAACGTCTACTTTGACATCAAGAAGGCATTCGACTCTGTTCCCCATTCCCTCATACTGCGGAAGCTTGCGAAGTTTGGTCTTGACGGATGCTTTCTGCGTCTCATCAGGAGCTACCTCTCTGGAAGATCTCAACGTGTTCGCATTGGTAACAATTTGTCTTCACCCGGCGCGGTGACTTCTGGAGTCCCCCAAGGTAGCGTTTTGGGGCCATTGCTTTTCTTGATTTTCATGAATGACGTTACCGACTGCATAACTGACTCCTCTTATTTCCTCTTTGCTGATGACCTTAAGATATCGAACAACAAGGGTGCCGAATCAGTTCAGTGTGACATTGACCGACTTCATGCTTGGTCTGTAACCAACGGTCTTGATTTCCATCCGAACAAAACGAAAATGTTGCTGATAAATTCCTCTGATATCGCGCTGAACTTAGCTGGTGTTCCGATTGTGGCTGTGGATCACATTACGGACCTTGGTATCATTGTAAGTAATTGCCTGAAATGGGACGCTCACATAGATTATAAATTATCGAAAGCCAGAAATATTATGCAATTCATCCACCGTAACATTCCTTCGTGTGCTGGTATAGGCACTAAAATCAATTTATATCGCTCATGTATTCTCTCTGTTTTGCTATACGGTTCTCCTTGCTGGCATTGTAATGTTACAAGTCTGCACAAGCTTGAAAATTTCCAGAAACGTGCCTTATGGTGGATAAGAAAAGCCGATCACTATGCAGAAAATTTGGTGTTCCTCAAGATATTGCCGATCAGTTATCAGCTTCTAGCCGCGGACATGTGCCTGCTCTGGAATATCGTGAACCGGAAAACTGATCTTCGTCCTGAACAGTACCTAGATTACAATTCCCGACCACTCTCCACCCGATCTCTTTCGCGTGGTCTGTTTGCAATAAGAAGAACAAGGAAGTTCCATGCTGACACCAACTTTTTCATACGAGCCCCCAAGACTGCCAACGAATTGATCAAACTAAATATAGTGGATTTCTCGTGGTCTAAAGATCATTTTAAGCGTTCGTTGTATTCACACCTTATGACAAGGACTGCCGACTTCGATATTAACAAGCGATGTTCTTATTTTATCCAATGTTTTGGATCTTTTTGTTTGCATTAGCTTTTGTATTCTATTTTAGAATAAAGCCTTCTAGTAGTAGTAGTAGTAGTAGTAAATAAACGAAGCTTTCAAAATATAAAGAAAGAGTTAACAAGGAAAATAATTCAAATATATAACAATTGATTAATTACTATATAATTATCAGAACTAAAATTTCTATTATAATATATTACATCATTGACTAATATACGTCCAATATCTTTAACTCACTCAGTATCTAAATTAATTGAACAAATTATTATTGACAAAGAACTAAAGCCTAAAATTTTAGCATTTTTANTAGTGGATTTCTCGTGGTCGAAAGATCATTTCAAGCGTTCGTTGTATTCACACCTTATGACAAGGACTGCCGACTTCGATATTAACAACCGATGTTCTTATTTTATCCAATGTTTTGAATCTTTTTGTTTGCATTAGCTTTTGTATTCTATTTTAGAATAAAGCCTTCTAGTAGTAGTAGTAGTAGTAGTGAATAAACGAAGCTTTCAAAATATAAAGAAAGAGTTAACAAGGAAAATAATTCAAATATATAACAATTGATTAATTACTNCTATCGACCTATATCTATTACATCACCAATCGGTAAAATATTTGAAAGACTATAACATGAACAAATTACTCTTCATTTAAATCATCATAAACTATGGTCCAAATCACAATTTGGTTTCAGAAAAAATTACTCAATATCGGACGCACTTATACAAACGACAGAAAAATGGAGAGCACTATTAGACTCCAATAAATTTGTTGCTATTGCCTGTCTTGACCTCTCAAAAAACCTAAAATGGGACAGCCATATAGATTACATAACAAAGAAGGCTGCAAAAAAAGCTACACTATCTTCGTCAATTAAAGAGAAGCAATGTTCCAAATAAAGTAAATCACCATATATAAAGCCCTTATAAGGTCATCAACTGAAACGTGATAATAAAATTAAACGTGATAATAAAGCGATTAATCTCTTTTTTAATACTTTTAATTTAAAAACGGCAAATGTCTTCATTCTTACAAGAATCGCAGCCAATAGTGCAACTTTGAAAGACTATATTGCACTGCCCGAAAATAATCTTAATTTCTTATACTACTCCTCTGAATGTCCATTTTCTGATCACTGTATAATATCAGCCAGTTTCTCTAAAGCTAAAATACGCTCTAAAACNTAACGAAAACTTTGCAGAAATCAACGTTAAAAAACTAAAGAATTAACAATTTCTTTTCTTCATAGTTTTGAATATCCTCCAGAAATATTACTACCAAGCGGCCCAGTCAAGAGAACTGAATCTGCAAAACTGTTAGGCATACAAATACAAGACAACCTAAAATGGGACAGCCATATAGATTACATAACAAAGAAGGCTGCAAAAAAAGCTACACTATCTTCGTCAATTAAAGAGAAGCAATGTTCCAAATAAAGTAAATCACCATATATAAAGCCCTTATAAGGTCATCAACTGAAACGTGATAATAAAATTAAACGTGATAATAAAGCGATTAATCTCTTTTTTAATACTTTTAATTTAAAAACGGCAAATGTCTTCATTCTTACAAGAATCGCAGCCAATAGTGCAACTTTGAAAGACTATATTGCACTGCCCGAAAATAATCTTAATTTCTTATACTACTCCTCTGAATGTCCATTTTCTGATCACTGTATAATATCAGCCAGTTTCTCTAAAGCTAAAATACGCTCTAAAATATCCAAAAAATGGATCACTATTCCCGAAAAATCATCTGATAATATAGATAACCTGAAAAATGCTTTTTCACGTGAAACTTGGACTTCTGTATACGTTGCGGTTGATCCTAGCAACNTACTACCAAGCGGCCCAGTCAAGAGAACTGAATCTGCAAAACTGTTAGGCATACAAATACAAGACAACCTAAAATGGGACAGCCATATAGATTACATAACAAAGAAGGCTGCAAAAAAAGCTACACTATCTTCGTCAATTAAAGAGAAGCAATGTTCCAAATAAAGTAAATCACCATATATAAAGCCCTTATAAGGTCATCAACTGAAACGTGATAATAAAATTAAACGTGATAATAAAGCGATTAATCTCTTTTTTAATACTTTT
Organism: Hofstenia miamia; assembly: GCA_900660155.1. NCBI lineage: Eukaryota > Metazoa > Xenacoelomorpha > Acoela > Hofsteniidae > Hofstenia > Hofstenia miamia. The sequence goes on along the minus strand of CABFPE010000385.1, from coordinate 770,335 downwards.
AATTTAAAAACGGCAAATGTCTTCATTCTTACAAGAATCGCAGCCAATAGTGCAACTTTGAAAGACTATATTGCACTGCCCGAAAATAATCTTAATTTCTTATACTACTCCTCTGAATGTCCATTTTCTGATCACTGTATAATATCAGCCAGTTTCTCTAAAGCTAAAATACGCTCTAAAATATCCAAAAAATGGATCACTATTCCCGAAAAATCATCTGATAATATAGATAACCTGAAAAATGCTTTTTCACGTGAAACTTGGACTTCTGTATACGTTGCGGTTGATCCTAGCAACATGATCAAAAGCTTTCTTGATATTCTTTAATCCTAATTAGATGAATATTGTCCTGAAAAAAATCCTTGTTGCTAATCATTCTCGCAAAAACATAAAATATGACAAGCCTTGGATTTCCGATTTCTGCAAAAAATTAATAACAAAAAAAA
>CABFPE010000385.1:750821-768814 GCA_900660155.1 Hofstenia miamia | reverse complement strand
GCAATTCAAAAAAGAGCTCTAAAATAGTGTTTAGAGATAATGAATATGCTGAAGCAATGATAGCTGCAAATTGTGTTTCATTATATGATGGACGGCAAATTTTATGTAATCGATTATGGCAACAAATGCAAAAACCAACACACCCATTGAATAAGTTGATCCCAGAACAATCGTCATTCACAAAATATGAGCTAAGAAATAAAGGTGAATGGGATTTAGTTTACAAAAGTAATAGACTAAAGGACAGCTTCATATTCTCTGAAATCATCAAAAGATATGAAAAATATTATGCACAATAAAATTGAATAAGAAGAGCAGAGACAGGATTATCTGTATCTCTAAAATGTAATTAGCCGTAACCTCCTCTTTTAGAATTGCAGAGACGCTGTAATGTCAATTTTTAATTTAAGTTAAATTTGTAAATCTTAGTTGAATGCACTATTATTCAATCCAAGGATTGTAAGTGCAATTAAATAAAATATTATTGTCTAGTTTTGAACAGCGCATTGGTTGTCTAGTGGTATGATGTCATTCTTCTACGGTGGTGACGCGGGTTTGATTCACGGCCAATGCAATTTTTTCAAACAAGTTTGCAATGTTTTTAAATTGTTTTTCCTTTAATATATTCATTTATTACTTTAAACTTCTAAAAATATGTTTTTCTTGTAAATTTAATCGTACTTGAAAAAATTAATTACCATGCATTTTTAGCTTTTGGTGAAATTGGTTCTATGCAATGATATCAGCAAGATCATTTTGATCTGATTTGTAGTCAATATCTTTGTGCAACTACATTGGAAGGAGTACAGTTCTCCTTGTATAAATTTATTATATAAAATATTAGCTTTATAAAAAGCTTTATAGCGTTAAAATTAACTTTCATTTTGCTATAAATAATATCATTAAATTACATTGGCATATTAAAAATTGAAATTTAAAAAAATGATTCTGTATCTTCTAGGAAGTAAGGATTCAAAATATTTGAGTGGTGGTGTGCTGCAATGAAAATTGTCATAGAACAAATATGGGCAATAAAATATCGTAAGTAGTTTTTGAGCAGGACTTTTGAGTAGGCCAATATGGGGCGGTAGAATATAAAGCGTGGGGCATATTTCAACCCGTGCAAACGGGGCAGGGCACAAATTCTGTGGGGCTCGGCAGGGCAGTTCACAAAAATCTGTCCCACTTCCATCTCTGGGTACGACTATTTTCCTGGAAAAATTCTAGTTTGCTACACGCTGATTCCTGGAAACTTTTTTATATTGGAATAATCTGAAAGTACTTAGTATCATATATAAATTGGATTGCTAAGGAATCTACATTAATGATGAATAGACCAAATTCTCTAATCTTTTGAAGCCTTTTAACATTTAGAACGCGTTATATGGGTTCACCATCAATGTTTTTATTGGATAGATATTACTATTTGAATATGGATTTCTTTTTCAAATATATTGAGAATGTAGTGTTTACACGGAAATTGATGTTTGCTTTATTGCATGACGTAGATTTTTTAAGGAATTTTAATTTCTTTTGTGATGACCTGGACCTCTCAATCACTTGTATATTGATTCGACTATTATACAATAGTAATCATTCTAAACGCATTCGTCTTATTTATCTCAAAAACGCCTTTGGCCAAGGTTATGTAGGCCACCAGTGAATTGTAGTGATGCTGTGTTGAACTTCCCTTCTTTTTTGCTGCTTAATGGGAAAGCTACTAGCATTGCAATGGCAAATTGCGACGAATATTTATACCTAATTTAGGCCAAATTTTTAAATTTATTTGTACTGTAAAGATTATTTAAGAAATGTGTCTTTAATATTAAAAGTATTTCAACGATTCGTTTCGATTAAATCTTATGGAATGTTTGAAGAGTAAAAAACATTTTATTTTTGTGTTTAATAAGCATCAACGATTTGCTTTAACTGGTATAAATATCATGGCTTATTAAAATATTTGATAAAATGTACAAGTACAATGGTTAACATGTGTACGTAAAATATTTTTGACATGAATGAATAAAAATGTCATTAAAAGCAAATTTACACAATGTCCTCCTGTTAAATACGACATACTGTGAGGTATTCGGCCGTGTATTTAGTAGGCATATGAAATATAATGCCATAATTTATCATATAATTTATATTGATGTAAGAAAGCAAAATCTGAAAATACCAATGGCCTCAATTTTTTGTGATCTAATTTCCTTTGCCGCAGCCGTCTTTATAGTAAGTCTTAACGCACTCCACTTTATTTACACAAATATCTTTTGGTGAAATCTGATTGGTTGATGCAATGTAGAAATCAAATCACAATTTAAAGTAACAAACAGAATGATTGACAAGTTCTTTATTATTCAATAAAAACTAAATCGAGATAATTCAATTACTCAATTGGAGTTCGTGTAAATGCCCTTAGTGCAACCTCCGCTTTTGTGGGTCATCAGCTCTTCGTGTAAGCGCGCCAAATATATGATAATAAATAGAAAACTCTAAAAGGAGGGAGAACATAAATAAGCATTTGGATAACATCACAATTCATTAAATTGTTAAATGGAATTCTGCCAAAGAATAACACATTGTCACCTCTGTTTTGAAAAGTGACAGTATTTGTAGTTGTTGATTTTGATTCCGGAGATAGTTTTGTCTTATTGCACTCTTAACTTTTGAATTTTGTGTGATAAAGTATTCTCGACAGGTGTAAAAACACGGTATATCATGAATGATGAACAGCAGTTCATTCTTAGTTAGATTATTCAAAAGCACTACTAATTTTGGAATGGTAAACATTGAAAGTTATTTTCTAAGTTAATTGCAATTACAAATCAGCTTTTGATAATTTTTGAAAAATCTTCAAGGTGGTGACAATAAAATTCTTATTGAATTACACTTCTTTGTAATATTAAACTTTTAGATAGCTATTATCCAGGAAGTTCTATTTCAATATATTTATTAGATCAAATACGTTTTTGCAATATTAAATATGTGTATGATAAATGTATGATAGCTAGGTAAAAATTGGATTCGACATACAAAGAGAACAAAGAAAATTGATAAAATTATTAAATAAAACATTAATGCAAACCTACAAACTAAAAATACAATTGACTAATAAAAAATACATCTCATAATTACAACGATTCTGTGAATAAATCATGCCTACACTACTCTTCTCAAACTGCATATTTAAAGAAAATTTCTAATTGAAAACTGCACAATTCAACTGCAAGTTGTATTCATACTGTGCGAGGTCAATCAACAAATCAAACCAACTAACTAACCTTACAACTGAATAACTTTGATTTGCGATTGATCTCTGAAAAGGGCCTGTAGCCTGGGAGTTGTTGACCAAAGCCAACCAATTTACTCCAACTGATGTATTTCAGCAGGAATACAGGTAAACATTTCTTTTTCATTAAAATATAATCAGTGAGAAAAATGGGTTTGCAATATTTTCGTAAAAAATTGACTACAGGCCTGCTGTAAATATAAATTTTTATAATTAAAAAATGTGAGGCGAAAAGTTCACATGAGAAATGAAACAAGTTACATAAGTATGTACAAAGCTAGAAAGATATTCAAAATATACACCACAATTGACATTTACAAACCACATGGAAATAATTTGCAGTGATGAATTAATAACACCCTGTATTATAAGGATTGATGAGAAAGTCAAGAGTTACCAGATGCCAGCTGATACCTCACAGTCAAAACATTTGAGTTGGAACGACAGCAGCATGAGCCAATCATTGCGTAGCCTTTGCATAACACTCGCTCAAGAGCGTGCGTGGCTGTGATTGGGCGGTGCTCTGATAGAGATATGCTATCTACATGATCGTCATTGCCTTGTAGTGATGTATCAGCTAGCCAATCCGTGAATAGTGCGGCAAGTATTCCAGCCCGACCGCTCACGCTGCAGTTCTCCCCTGTTTGTTCAATCAAGATGACAGTTCGACGAGAATGCTGACGAAGGCTAAGCGCATCGATGAGGTCCGTTAGCTCATAGTAGATGGCTTCATTGATCAATGCATCCGTTTCAGTGAAGTTATCAGGTAGCGAATCGAGTGATCCACTGCGAAGAAAATTTAATATGTGGCGGAATAAAACCCCATCACGATCGATTATATATCTAAAATTGGAGAGAAATGAAAACAAGTATAAAGTAATGTTGTATAATTAAGCCTGCAAAGCTAAAAAACTAAAACGTTCTGTGATTTAAAATCGATATTGAAAATAACTCTATTTCACCCAAATATATTCCGGATCCCCAGCAAACCAAATGACACTAGCTGATTTCGCAAATTAGAAAACCGCAATGCTTATATTCGATGTTAATGTTAAATAATGTTATGAATTATGAACGACATGTGCCCTAAGTTCATAATTAGTTATGGGTTTAATATAAAACTCAAGTATCATTTACACGGAATGCATTAAGTTAACGTGTATTTCATTTGAAATTGCTCACATCGTGAGATTTTTCAACTTGGCAACCTTCATTATGAACAATGAGAATGTCAATAGAGGACTTTTAATAAGTTATATTGAAGAAATTTTTAGAATTTATCGAAAACCATTACAAATTTTCTCATGCTTTACAAGAACTTCTCACATTTTGTTTAAGAGCTAATCATTGGAAATAAAGCATTCACGTTTGAAAGAAACTTCTCAAATTCTGGGATCTAGTCTAGAGTTTTTTGATTACCCGAAAAACCAGGTATGTAGAATACTCTGTGGAGTGGTGCAGCACGTCATGCGGTGGCGGTATACATTATTCACTTGCGGTGCGCTGCGGTGATAAATTATACAATTTAAATCAATTTTTTTGAATGACACCAATTTCATTTATTCAATGAATAAAAAAGGAATAATTCTGAGCCTATATTATGTGGGATCAATAATAATTTATAAAACGGTGTAAACGCTGTTCAAGCAGAGCCCATTTCAAATCAACTCGGTCTATAACAGGTCATGAAGCGACAGAACGAAAATGCTATTTTCAAGGAATGTTTGAACCTGTTCTACGTTCAGCAAGTGTATGCACAAGAGAGTTCATTTAAATTATGATTTCAAATAATAAATTGGTGTTGTTCAAACAAGACACATGTGTGAGTTCGATTATAACCTATACAGTCAATTAACTGATCAATTCAGGAACTTCTCAATATTTTACATGTATGTAGAACATGAAATCCCAATCTGCATTTTAATTTAAGATTCAAAGTCCTAAAATTGAAAATTCTGATTTTCTAAGAATTCTATGTACTTCATATTTAGAGAAGTTTATAGAAGGGAACATTCCATTTTTACGGGGAATTACAGTGTTTAAATGTTAGAGTGTTTGCGCTGCGGGGTAATTGCGGTTCAGTTTTTGTGCTTGTGGTGCTGTGTTTGTAAAATCGGATTGAAAAAAACTTTATATTTTTATGTGCTTCAAACGCATGAATAATTTTCATGACAATTTTTCACTGCAACGGGGAAGAACACTAACCCATAGATGTATCCAATTAATACGATTCCCAATTTACATATACTCTTGGAGAAAATTGTTTGGGCGTTGACCAAACTGACTGTATCCTTATGGTTACAATGGGTTGTTTAGGGTTAAATTGACTAAAATGTGAATTTGATTACATGCTTCCTTATAGGTGAATTACCCTAATAAATGCACGCAACTTTATTAACTTAATTCACTTAAAAAAGTTATTTCGCTATATTACATACATTTTTCTTTAAGTTACAGAAACCCGCGAAGTTTGTCATGAACAAGGAACAGGTTCAAACCGAAAAAGGTGAATTTTTTAATTTCTTCTAAGAAATACTGAAATTGTATAAGTAACAGAGTATAAAAAATTGTTTTTTAATTATGAAATTGCTCGTCACAATTGTGTTGTCATTTCATTATTGTTTATTTTGACATGTCATGCAAATTAAATTTTACGAAATCCTTTAGTAATTATTTAAAAGGTGCCCATGTTTCTGTGTTGCTTTACTGTATTAACATTTTCTATTCCTCTGATTACGATTCAACCAAATCGAATGGTTTGAGTGCTCTGTGTTCAGGGAATAATGTACTGTACACAATGTGTTAGTGCAAAAACAAACAGCTATAAATAAAAATAAAATCATTTACAACACAAGACTTTAAGAAAACGAAAATACAGACTGTTTCCGAGTAATATCGAAAAGTGATGGCGTTTGTCCATTGACCATTTTGCCTAAGCGCGATTCTGGATAGCGAGCTAATGTGGAGGCGCAGGTGGAGTACAGCGTTCCACTGACGTTCAAGTGAAGACAGCCGGTGACCTTCTGTGAAATATGTACAGTACGTGATGAGAGGTTGCCGCGGTTATCACCGTCTTTTAGGCCCAGTTTCAAGTGACGCTTGTAAGCCGCTTGACTGAAAGTGCTATTTGTTGAACCTAAATCAATGTCCGTGACAAGATCTAAAAACAGACTATTTTAAACCAATAAACTGCTCAACAAAATTAATCCATAGATTGATTAATTAATGTTTGACATCATTATTTATTAGTTTGTGCTAAAATTATTGCGATTCACATATTTATAAAACGACTTAGAGGGACGAAATATCTCAAAGGTTTTATGACATTAAATGGGTTATGGAAGTTGATCATTGGATCTGCAAATAACCAACGCTCACTCTTAATACCACTAACGCATCTTTTGAATGGTTACACCAAAAGCCTACTGATCTATTTACAGTAGGACAGAAATTACTGGAAACAATACAAATTTAGAAATTTATTATTTACTATACAATTAAAGCCTAAATCATGCTTATTAGCTTATTCCTTGTTTTTTGTGTTTTGTCGTTATTTACATAATTTTTTACTCATTAATGTCAAATACTAAAAAGGTTAAAAAATATGTGATGTCTAGAAAGCTTTATTTAATTCAATTGTTTCTCCCTACTGTAATATATGGCGCACTAAAAATTCTGGATATTAATGGGATGATTCATTGAAATATGAGAATTTTTTTGCCACAATTATAATCTCGATGCGTGGCAACTGTAACAATAATAATTTCTGTAAATACAGAGTAGTTGGCAATTATGTCTTAATTCATTTAAAAAAATAAAATAGTTATTTCTACTACTTTATCTTTTGTCTTTATGTATAGCACATATTCGATCAATTTCATTTTGCAATCACAGATTTGATTGAATGTCATAATATATAGAATTGTAATAAACATATGGTACGTTGCGTAATTATAAATCATATACGTATATCTTTAGAATATAAACCGATATCAGAAACTGTTAGGATGTGATTATATACATTAACATTAAAAAATTAAAAATAAATTCCTCTAATCAATTACATTAACAATACAAGGTGTTATAATATAAAATCTACAGTATCATTATTTATATACTGAATTTTGGTATCTGTAGGAGAGTGATCCATAATATTCATTCAATTGAAGCACAGTCACCTTTTTTAGTAAATTAGTTTGATAATGAAAATCGGAATGCAACAAAGAGTGAAATTACTTAGGGGCATTACCACAGAAAAGTCAAAGACAGCGAAATTAAATTCCTGAAAATAGCGACCTGTTGTCTTTTATATGATTGGAAGAACACATAGTTTTACGTGCAATATCAACTTTTTGAATAAATTTGCTAAACTTAACAAAAAAATGGACTTTAGCGGAGATCGTAACAAAATTAGTCATGGACGGGACAAGACATCTCCGGATGTACTTCCTGCAACGTAAATGAAATCATACTTGAAGGTATATGGGACATGACTAGCAGACCACAGGCTTAAATCTAGTACACGATCGAATTGGCTCGCTTACCACTTTGGTGTATTTAACATGGATTTTTTGCAAGTTGTCCCTTCCGCGACACCCCACGGATGTTTTTCCCACAGTAACTCTGGGTTTTGATGAAATAATTTCATTTTTGGGGATTCATCAAATCCTATAACAGAGACCTGCTGAATAACCTTAAATCAGACGAGATACACGTTTGACTGCACAAAAATGTACCTTAATTAATCTGTCCCATCCCTGACGCTTGTAGTGCAACTGCTCTAATATACGGCACGGTTTTAGAATTGGATGCTTTGGGGCAAATATTTTCAATATTTTAAAACAGCAATAACATATTTGATAATTGAAATGTAGTGACATCTATATGGAAGATTTCAAAATATAATATAGTTTTATCAGCAAAGATATATGATAAAATGGCCCAATACGCAAAAATAGATTGAATAGTGTGATATGATAAATTACCATTTTCATCAAAACACTGGTAAAAATATACTTTATGAGTTTGAAACGATTGTAGTAAATTAAATTTATACATTATATATAGTAGTAAATATCTAAATGTTCCAAATTAGGTTTTCTGTAAACCATTGGAAATTATGGCATTACCTTGCACAAACCAGTTTATCTGCAACTTTTTCATATAATATGACTATATATGCTATGCTCAACAAGAGATATGTTGTATTCGACCTAATGTCTCTTTTTGATAAGAGATAATTTTAAGTACTATGAAGTGAATTTTTAACCAGGTCTGATCTAAAGCTCAATCAAAACTCTTATTTTTTGCAGTGTGCAGTGGAAGAGGTGGCAAACAATAAGGGCTACATAGTTATTTTCTTTTGATTGTCTCACAAGGGGCCAATATTGACATGAAATGATAAAGAGTGCCTGATAAAATCATTTTAGGAATACATGATTCGCACTATGTCCCGTCAATGACCCCGATATGGCTATTTCGATTCCAAATAGTACCCGCTACCTGACGCACATTGAAATATTTAGGTTATCTTATAGAAGAGTGCATACCATTCTATCATACGACCTTAATATATGCTCATAGCCCCGTTGCAATTCGTACGAATAGAGAATATAAGATGAATGTTGNGAATAACCTTAAATCAGACGAGCCACACGTTTGACTGCACAAAAATGTACCTTAATTAATCTGTCCCATCCCTGACGCTTGTAGTGCAAGTGCTCTAATATACGGCACGGTTTTAGAATTGGATGCTTTGGGGCAAATATTTTCAATATTTTAAAACAGCAATAACATATTTGATAATTGAAATGTAGTGACATCTATATGGAAGATTTCAAAATATAATATAGTTTTATCAGCAAAGATATATGATAAAATGGCCCAATACGCAAAAATAGATTGAATAGTGTGATATGATAAATTACCATTTTCATCAAAACACTGGTAAAAATATACTTTATGAGTTTGAAACGATTGTAGTAAATTAAATTTATACATTATATATAGTAGTAAATATCTAAATGTTCCAAATTAGGTTTTCTGTAAACCATTGGAAATTATGGCATTACCTTGCACAAACCAGTTTATCTGCAACTTTTTCATATAATATGACTATATATGCTATGCTCAACAAGAGATATGTTGTATTCGACCTAATGTCTCTTTTTGATAAGAGATAATTTTAAGTACTATGACGTGAATTTTTAACCAGGTCTGATCTAAAGCTCAATCAAAACTCTTATTTTTTGCAGTGTGCAGTGGAAGAGGTGGCAAACAATAAGGGCTACATAGTTATTTTCTTTTGATTGTCTCACAAGGGGCCAATATTGACATGAAATGATAAAGAGTGCCTGATAAAATCATTTTAGGAATACATGATTCGCACTATGTCCCGTCAATGACCCCGATATGGCTATTTCGATTCCAAATAGTACCCGCTACCTGACGCACATTGAAATATTTAGGTTATCTTATAGAAGAGTGCATACCATTCTATCATACGACCTTAATATATGCTCATAGCCCCGTTGCAATTCGTACGAATAGAGAATATAAGATGAATGTTGTCGAACGGTCAATCTGTGTACTGTCCCGTCAGTAACAAAATATTAATTGACCATGATCATACATACTCAATTTTTTTGAAGAAATTTTTGTACCATAAGTTGTAGGATATTAATTGACCATGATCATACATACTCAATTTTTTTGAAGAAATTTTTGTACCATAAATTGTAGGTACGTAACCTACAAGTATTCATCCTATTTTGGTTTTGGCTGTTGCTCTTGATTTCTGTTATCATCAATTTTAAAGCGTCCAAATGTCCCGTCCATGACAAAAATTGACTATGGAAATGCCCTTAGATAATAACAAAGTAAAGTGAAATTAAACCAGTTGTTGTGTCCTAATCGTTAGAAAACAAAGAGAATGCTCCAACGGCCACTAAATGCTCTGCAGAAAGAAAAAAACCGTTGGAAACAAGAATCAAAAAAACCTTTATATTCGACGATCTCTAAATCAAACTCACAAAATATAAATTACAATATAAGCATTTCTGCGTTTTATATGTAATTCCCTCTACTCTGCATTTTCCACTCTTAATATATTCAAGATTTTGTAACTTCAGCTTGTTGCTGTACTACGAGTGACAACAAAAATTCTCAAAGTAATATTCATGCATTGAGCTGTCGATTCAAGTTTAGGCAAATTCTTATAATTTTATTAAATAAAGCTGATTAAAAAATGTATAATGTTAATAAAACTACGTATTTTTCTAAGATTTATTTTACCACACAAGTATGAGTTTATTAGGTGTTTATTCTGTATCCGCAAATAAAAGCTTTTTTACTTTGCATATATAAACCGCAGGGTAGTGTTGGAATTGAAATTAAATTCAAAGTCTTAGAAATAGCAGCATAAGCAACAATAATTTGTTATTTTTACCCTTAAACACCCCAGAGATTGTTGAAAAATTTTCATAATCCTATAAAACATTTTTAAAAGCTTATAGCTCAAAAACTATTAAAGCCCTGCGACTTCTGACTTTGCGCAAGGCACGCCTCAATGGGCTTGAAATCTCTTTGCACATATCATTAAACAGTTAAAGCTCTTTGTTGGCTCCTTGGGCTCAAAACCTTCTAAATACATTAACACTAGGTATGAAGAAAATTTAAATCTTTTTCAAAAATTCGAGATTTTCAAAGAAAACCTGTTAATCTTTTCAACAACCCCTGCCACAGCAATACGCTTTAATAGAAATTTTCAACATTGCATTAAAGCATGCTCTCCAATAGACCTATCCATGTCCCAAGATTTTCAACTTTGATAATAGGCTTGGAGAAAGTTCTTTGTAAATGTAGAAAAACGGTTTGTCCTTTAAAATGGACGCCAGGCTGTTTAAGATTAAGTGATCAACTTATGAAAAAATATATTTATTCTGTAATGTGCAAACAACTATTTCGGATGAAATGTTCCCGCTTCGAATTTTCGATAGTGCACGGCATGCCCCAATGTGTTTGGGATAGCTAATAGCATAAAAATAAACCGTTGGTTTTAGTTGTTGCCCTTATCTGCATTACACATTGTGATTACCTGAACATTTGATATGGAGAATTTGAAATTTTTAAAAATCGAAATTTCAAATACTTCAGGTACAGCAATTCACTTTAGCATTAATTTTCAACATTTGATTTGAGCACATCTTACCATTTCCAAATTTCCTAACAGGAAAGGCTACAGAATATATTTTTGATTAGAAAACCTATACTTCTCAAAGAGCTAAGTCTCGAACACAAACTCATAACCTGAAAATCATTTGATGCAAACATTTGCAGTAAAAAGCAATTTCTTTACTAGCCTTCATCAATTCAGTCTGTTGTATATAAGGGAGCTATATACAAATTATGAATAAAACAGAATAAAAATTATTCAGAACAATTGATAGGACAAAAAATATTTTACAAATTCAAAATGAAGTCCTGGAAAAAGCCATTATAGAAATATTCACTAAAGTTGAATGGCAAAAAACTGCACAAGTTAAATAATAATAAATCTATGTAAAGTAACAAAACGTTGTCGATTCGCATGTAAAGTATTCACAACATTGTGAATAAGCATTTCTATGTTTTAAGATTATATTATATTATATTAACGGTTGCCTTAAAAAGCGCATTGGAAACATCTCGAGTCCGCTAACATTAGCCCTAGAAAATATTTTTCCATTTTTCAAAATATCTTTGTTTTGAAAGACGAAGAACAATTGATTTTTATTGTTTTTCTTTCGTAATGTCTTGTGAACTTGAAAAGTAGGATCATTTTCTGAATTACGGGCGATTATCATTGTAGAAATTAATAGTAAAACCAAAAAAATGATAAAATCGTGCATGCATTTGTTTACAAAAATTCACGAAGAATTATTACAACTAAAGGCACGTGGGTCACCAAGTAAATTGCTTTATAACGTCCTTTGTTTCATATTTATAATGATCGTTTTGTAATTATTTATAAATATTAAGTTCTTGAAAAAACTTTCACAAACTGTAAAAAATCTTTTAAGTCTTTCAGAGAGTGATAGTGGATGTGGATTATAAACCGATTCTTGTGAAAAGTTCAACAGAATTTATGTTAAAATATTTGTTAAAAAACTACAAAACAGAATTGCCAAAAACCAATTAAAAGGGAAAACTAAAAATTAGCAGAAGAGCTTAAAAAGTCAATAATCGTTTATTTAGATTTGAGAACTGATTTGAAGCCTGATACAATCAAACCAAATAAAATGTCGAATAACCATGTGACAGACAATGTAAAAGGTATCATTTGCGCGTGATTATTTACAGAAAGTATTGGGCTATTCAATGCAATGTTTACAAATTTTAACCAGTGTAAAAACAAAGAATACATCAAAATAGCAATTGACAGGGAAGCGATGATTCAGGAATGTGAAACATAATAAAACATTTAAATATGTCATTGAGAGTGACAGAGACGTTTCACAATTACCGATTTGAAAAGCGGGAATTGTATGGTGGCTCTGGCATCTGTGCACTTGAGAGTTTGCAAGGTAAAGAATGAAGCAGCAAACAGCTGTTTTAATTGATTTACTAAAAACTTTAACATCATTGCTTTTTAAAAATCAACTCCGGCTAATTTCATTCAAAACTAAATGTATAAGTTTAACATTCTTTGCTTTAAAAAATAAGCGTTACTATGAACTTTTTAAAAATGACTTTTAAAATAACTGTCTCCATAAAAAATTTTTAATAGAAGAATAAATTTCAAAAATTGTTTGTAGATTTCCTCCAAAAGTTGACTAAAAAACGCGATGACGAATAAATGAAGTGGCTAATTCTTACTGTAATAGATATTTACCATTTGACCACCACTGCACAAATTCATGTACAAAATTTGAACTAAAGCTGAGCATGAACTAAGCGTCTGCGATATTCAAATGTTTAAAAATGGACAATAGAAAACGGAAGGGAGTCTTAAAGGAAGTTAACTTGTATTGATTATTACTATCGCAGTGAATTGTGGGGACAGAACGTCCAAGTTTTGCATTATTATGCAGTCAACAGAAAACAATTCGATAGTAAAAAAATAGCAGTTGATTTGATTCAGATGCGTCTGTTAGTTAGACTGAGAATTAAAAAACTAATGAGATATACGAATGTCGGCATTTTTTATAGACCATAAAAATGACTAAAACCTACAAACGATGCAGCACATAGTATAATTCAATTTTTTATTACATTAACTAATCGATTACGATTTTCCAAAAAAAATTTCTACAGTATGAAACGCAGTAAAACATAAGTTTCCTACTCATAGTTAACTAAATAGTTAAAAAATAATCAAACTAGAAATAGTTCATTGAAAGAGTTAGTTTATAATTACTAATGATAGCCGGTTATTATTCGTTCAAATCTTCTGCTTAAATGAACATGGAATCCACAGCAGGATTGTGAAAAAATCAATACTTAAATCAGAGTTGTTTATAAATATTATTTTTTACGAAAAAGTTGTATTTAAAAAGACACTACAGATTATTGAGCACTAAAGCAACATATTTTGATCAAACAATAGAAATCAATTGTTCAAATTGCAGACTTTTAAGCTGCCAGTAAACAATTTAAATTTATTTAGATTGCTAAGACTTCTATAAATTATGAAAATATCCAAACAAACATCGTTTGGAAATAAAATTTCTTAGTACAAAATTTTTGTAGGCTTTTTTCTTATTTTTAATAAGCATAGCCCGTGATAAAAAATGAGGAAGTTTTGTTGTCCATTACAATCAGTGGATTTGATTGATTTCGCAAATTTTCACGCAAAAAAGCAATTTTCCCTAAATTTACTGAAAGGGCAATTTCTGTTCGCACACAGAATTGTCCGCAAATTTTCTACAGATTTCGTATCAAGGATTGTCTAAACTGCAGATTAAGTTTGAATTAATCATAAAATTTGCGAATTCGCCTTTTGTGAATTTCTGACGCAATTGCAAGAGCGGAATATACTGGTAAATGGCATCAACGTAATATTCAAGTAAAATTGTAACAAATTTTGCAAAAAAGCCGTAACTGAGGAGAATATTTTACACAAGTATTATTATTTCAAACTCAAGCCGAGACACCACTACTCGGAAAGCTGCATCCTATAAGAACTGGTTTCATTCGAAATTGAGTCCACATTCATACGCGGGCATTTTGTCAAATAATAGTGTCTTAGTGTAGAAGCTCGAAAAACCATTAAATTGATATGGGCTGTGCTGATTTTGATGAGGAATAAAATTTTTTGCTAACTTTTTGTTTTAATTTTTTGAGCAAAGTTTTACAGCTTTTTATGCAATCAAATCCACCCTCTGACTACAATCCAACATAGTGATTGACATTAACAAATAAGTCTAAAAAGCAACTCTTGAAAGCTTTAAGTAAGAAAAATCAAAATGTCGAATCGTGTAAGTATTGGATTAAAGTTGTTGTCTTATTTGTAACACCCTTAGTGCATATAGCGCTAATTCAGGTTGGCTTTGATTTAAAAGCATCAACCTTGGTAATATTTGAGTGAATTATATTGCGGAAGCTTAATCACTCATCATCATTAAATGTTTACCAAACGGTAATAACTATATTATAAATTGAAAAAAACTCCAATAACAAAACACTTGAATTTGAAGCATCTTAATATACAAATGCTAATGGGTTTATATATACAAAAAAGTCACTAAGATGTAAATGAAAATGTACTAAAAAATTAATAATTTAGATACAACAATATTCATCTATTGAAGTTTTCATTCATAAAAATTCAAAAATTTTGAAAAATGTAGATCTGAAGGATTTCAAAGAATTGTAATATGATTTAGTTTCTTATTGTGAAAATATAGAAATTGGGTAGCATATGAAGATGTTAAAACTAGAAATAGTTATCTTTATTTGTGGGAATAACGCTACCAAATTTTTGGCAAATTTATTGCAAACATTGCAATTTATATTTCTAAGCAAATTTTAGAATTTGAATATGAATTTGAACAGGTCATTAACTTGGGTAATTTTTGGTGCAATATTTATTTAAAAATTTGACCTCGAACAACCTAGGACAATGTTTGAAAAATGAAAGCTGGTTCCCCTGCATTCAATAAGATACTTTTTTATCTGAATATTATGTATTTATATACACTGTTTGTCTAAAATACATGTATATGAGGTGCATTTTGTTGTCATTGGACGCGTCACTTAAAAATTAAATAAGGTTTATAGACAGGTAGTCTTGAATTGAGTGATAACGATATTTAATCCACTATTATAAATTTATACTTAATAGGCAATTGTTGCTTCCTGTCAACTTTCTAAACTAAGATAAAAATATGTTGTAAATAGCTGAAGAATTAGAGCAAGGCTGTCATGTCGATTGTCTACTAGTCTGATAGAACTTTTCCATTAATAATTATCAAATACACTTGCAATTAAAAATAAAAAATTTGAATTTGGTATAAAATGCATTATTTCTATTTAATAATGCGGAAATTCTTTTGTAAAACCAAACGATATACTGAAATGAGACAAAATATATCGTAAGTGATTTTTAAAGCAGGCGCAGTGTGCTTCAGTTCTACTTCCATTTTCAAGTTGACGAGTGATGAAAATGTAAGCTTTATTCATCGCGAGAGCATTTGTTAACAATAAACTTGAATGCCGTGTTATTTTGACCTTTCACTGGAGTTTCTTTAGGTTTACAAATAAATCCGCATTCGAAAATCGTTATCCATTAAACCATGTAATTAAGGAACATGTAGTTATTCAAACTTTGATGAATAAAATATATTTGGAAAGTCAGATTAATAGTACCTTTTGGTCTGCCGCGTTTCCTCTTAAATGGCATTCCTGGATTGTTTGACTGTGATGCATTATATACAATCTCTAACGGAGAATCTTTAACAATGGAATCTGGTGTAAGAGGCACCATCGAAGGTATGAGTTCTTCATTGATTGGCTCCGCAAAGCCTAAAACACAAATCCTCAAATGATACGCCTTGAAAAACTGTGCTGCAATTTTTTTAAATGTGTCAGCCTACTACAATTTTAGGCATATTCACTTATAACAGAATTTTCATTTGTTCACTGCTTTCTTCTCATTCTAAATGAAATTAAAGTAGAATGCAACTTGATTCCCTCTACAGAAGGACAACAGTGAAAATATAATTGCAAAAGTAAAATAGCAATTTCGCAATTAATATATAATTTCATGCAATTTTAAAACAATTGAGAGAGTTCTTCAATAGGGGTTCATAATAATGATTCACTAGTGTATTATTTCATACACTTTAAAGGAAAGAAAAACAATCATTTGCAGCACAGGTAAAAATTACGCTAAAAATCCAATTACTTAAAACATTTTTTTGTTTGGCAATAGTCAAGAAAGCCAAATGTAGTCAAATTTTGATATCAATCACCAAACGTTTGCTGGATTGTAATGCCCTGAGTTAATTTTTCATTTCAAAAGTTAATTCTCAAATTTGAGATTTACATTAAAATCTAAAGATAACATTCCTAATCAATGTAATGTTAATACAAACTTGTCAATATTATTACAATTTAGGTGTTTTGGAAACACTTTTCAGGTTAGAAATGTCAGAAAATTGCAAATATTAAGTTTACAGTGTATGACATGAAAACATAAAAAATCTTCTATTGTGACAAAAACAGAGTTTGCGTTCTAGCAATGGTTTAAATTGAGGACATTGATTCTGTGTTTATTATAATGAAATATAGAAATTATGAATATTTCTAAGGGAAAATAAATGCGGAAAAATATTGTAAGCGGATTCTTTAAAAAGAGCATTGTTAGAATTGTAAAGAAAACAGAGATAATTGTATGCGATTCATTATGCCTCAGACAAACGACTTTCAAATGTATGAATGGCTATGCTACCGAGACTATTGTTGATAATCAAAGTTTGTAAGGAAAACTCCAAAATCTATCCCAGATGCAAAGCACATTTTCATTCCCAGCAACCTACTATAATAGTTAATGTATTTTATTAAACTAAAGGATAAGCAGATAAAAATCACAATTTCTTAACGCATCATGAAATATCAAATTAAGACAACTTCAAAAGTCATAAACTGCGAGTACAGGAAATATTAAGTCCGACGTCGGCTATCGCTAGAGTCAACTCCAGGAACTTACACCTAATTGTGCCGAAAATATTCTATTTCCATGATCTCATCGTAATTTTAAGTTTCTGTTAATATTTAGTAGTATAATGAAGTAAAAACGGTTAATTATATATAGGTTTTTGTTAATGACTGATAATAAAAAGTGGAACTTATTTGAAATACAAATTCGTCAATGAATTACGCATTGGCGATATATAAACTAAGTACAATCAGGGTCATGAAATGTGGCCTAGGTAACATCTCCCATTACCATGAGGAACCCTATGCACTTTCTGAAAATACATTTTTCAAAAATCGATACTAAAAAAACTATTGAAATATGTCAAATTCAATTGTGTTGATGATGTTTTCATTTTTGAGACTTTAGATATTAGTGGGTAAAGTCTGCAGGTGCAAACAATCCGCTTATGTACTTCGTATTGTTTCTATGTTAAGAAACAATTAATAAAATACAGTCAAAACTATACTATAATGCATACCCTAAATCAGATATAGCCATTAAACAAGAGTGATATATATATAT
>CABFPE010000385.1:719870-731208 GCA_900660155.1 Hofstenia miamia | reverse complement strand
CAAATGCATTATATGTTGCAATTTCTACTATGTTACAGAAAACAACCGAATTAACGCCACTTTTTTTACCATTATAATAAACAACAACATCAGGTTTCTTTTTTATTGTATTATCAACTCTATTATCTTTGTGTTGAGTGCTTAACAGAACAACCTTTTTTCGTATTGTCTTATATGAAACCACACATGTCTGATCTAAATCATTAAACGCAAAAACAGATGAAAATGACTTCGATTTCTATTCTTCATCAATTCTTCAGTAACCCCAAGTTTATTATTTCTTGACAATTTTCAAGTCATGATTGTCAATATTCGCGCTAAGAGGCAAAGCAAATTTATTACGCAATATATGGTTACAAAAAGCCTTCAAACTAATACGACAAAAAATATAATATAAACAAATGTTAAACTACAAATTAATCTGTATAATATATAATAATATAATCAATGCTTGTGTGAATGTTTGAGTAGATGCTCAATGTTGGATGTATGTTTCGAATGCATAAAGTGTATTACCATCCCCTAATGTATATAGTTTTATTAGAAGAAATTGTTTCAATTTTTTTCTAAACATTTTATAGTTTTTTTTCTATTTGCGTTTCATAATCTAAATTATTCCACAATTTAATTGATATGTGATCAAAGTCATTAGAAATTTTGTCTAAAGACAGAAATTTTTTGCGATCGCTGATTTAATTTAATATAGTCATTAAGGAAGAGAGATGTTTGTAGAGAAGAGATGTTTGACGATATTTGAATTTAAATAAAATGGATAGCATATGCAGATGAAGTTGGTAGAACGGAGATAATATTTTATATTTATTACGATATACTGATGCTTGATCATGCTTCAAATTTCGTTTAGTTAAAAGAAAAGAACGGTATTGAAAATGAGACAAGCGGAATGCATGTATCAGTTGTTTATGATAATTGCTTGATATTACATTTCGTAAGTGATAAAGATATCGAATCCCTGCAGTCATTTTTTGAATCTTATTAATTAGAACTTTATCAAATTTTATTTCATTATCTACCTCCACTCCTAATTAGCTGACTGACTCACCTTGTTTTATTGGCTTATGATTTATTTTAAGTTCTAAATCACGTATTAGATTTCTTTGTGATTCTGTGAGAAATTTATAAATTGTGTTTTTCAATATTTAGTTTTAGTTGAATTGGGCCACCCCATGGTCAGTGATAAAATAGCTTGATTTTTTACTGTTTAGTATTACACGCTGTTGTCTGTTTTCGGGGAAGTTCATGATTAGATTAATTAAGTTATCGCCAAATGATAGCGTAGAAAAAAAATCAGTTGTAATAGTTCTTCCAGACCTAACTATAGGAATTGATAAATTCAAAACTACACTTTGAGCCAACTGCATCTATCGATTTTAAAAATCAGCAAATAGTTCGAAAACGGTTATAGGTCATAGTGGAATCAAACATTGCTCTTCTATAGTTGGCTGACCAAAGTTTATCTGTGATTCACCACGAGCTATCATATAAATGCTTCAATTTCAATCACATTTGTTGGCTCATATCAATCACCTAAATCTCTAGAACCACGCTTATTCATTTCGGTTACAATTGTTTCAATGATATTTTTGCTTATATTACCAGAAAAAGAAGAAAAATTGCTTTATTTGCATCCGAAGATTGGAGGCGTCTTGTACCTTTTTGAAAAAATGATTGAAAGTGGCGAACATGATTTGATTGCTGAGTTCGCTGCATATTTCTGGGAATACTTGTGTTCCAGTTTTCCCTTCCTTATCTTGAAAATGTAAAAGTTCTCAAAGTAAGTTCTCATTTCTAATATCACCTCTACAACCATTTTCGCTATACACGTCATCGTTTGAAGTAGAAATATTTTCATCAACTATGTCATCTGCATCGACATTGAAATTATCAATATCTTGGCTATCTTCACTATTAACAATAGAATCATTTAAACTGCATTCTTCTTCTGTGATGTCACTTCGCTCGAGTCCATAATAGCGTGGCCTATTTCGTTTGCGTTGTCCGTAATTTGTAATTGAATGAAAATCTAAAATGTTTAAAACTGATAAAAAATTATCATAATGCATATAATTAAGGACAAACTATAAAGAACTATTAGTGCTAAAACAAAAAAAGAAAAATTTCGTTATGGAGTGCTTTGCACCTCATTACCTTAAATATACTATTTTTCCAAAAATGCGATTAAGTGAGCACAAGCTTGCTGTTTTGGTTTTAACATTTAAAAAATATTCTGTAATAGTAAATATTTTTGCCGAAAAAGGATTCGACATTTCAAAGTGGGATGTAAAACACCCCATGCCAATAGAAAGGTTAATAACAACGTATGATATATGGTATCAAACGCTTTCCTTAAGTCAATGAATATACAAGCGGAGCAAAATTTATTTATAGCCTATTATTTTCAATTAAAGCTAAATTTGTGTTATGTTAATGTCGAAATCCAAATTGATTTAGATTTATTAAATTATAATTATTTATGAATTTAAACACTTGAATAATATTTATTCAAATGTTTTGCTAAAAATTGGTAATAGTGAGATTGGTCTGTAATTTTGGGATCCCTTGGGTCACCAGATTTATCACTAAGGATGGAAAGAGAGGATGGACAAGCATTGAGAATTAAGAACAATAAGAAAGATATGAACAAACTGGTTACAGTGTTTTATCCAATCAATTCTGGTATTTCGACTTGAAACTGAACTGAATGCAAAGTTTTTATTGCAATCCTCTCTCTGGCATAACAGAACTAATAGCTAAATTGCTCGTTTTCTCGTAATTCAACTATATATGGGATTAAACTCACTTTTTGTTAATATTCGGACAATTTTTCTTGTTTAGTTCCTCCAATTGAACCCATTGTATGTATATTTTATATCCCTCTTGTATTTAACAAGGCCACAAATGTTGTTTGTTTGGTGGTGTAATTCCCTCGATGTACATGAATAATACAAAATTGTCATTAAGAAAATTTAAAAGTAGTAGAAGTGGTACAAAACCGGCAAAAGGTATTTTTGTTTAATAAACACCTACCTTAGCTTACTGTACTCCTTTAAGTGTTTTGAGATATAGTATTAATAGTAAGGGTTTCAACTTATGGGAAAGATAATTTTCGGGGTCACGACTTTCTACCGGAAGCTTTTTCCAAAAGTAATGTGATCCAAAATAAATGAATAGATTATTTTTTGGCAAAATATCTTATTTACACTCCTTAATTTGTGTAAGGTCGTCTATAAATTTCCAGGCGATTAACCCCTGAGTTATGTTTGTCTCAAGCTAACGAAATTGGGAAAAATCTGATTTTGACAAAATCGCTGACAAAGATATACTTGAATCAACAAACGAATCTTAGTAGTAGGACAAAGATTTTAAAATACTGAAAACGAAAGTTGCTAAAAATGTAAATTTTCACCTATGTAGTTATATCAAAATTCGGGCGACTCCCTTAAGAACGTTTTTGAGTTGTAATTTATGAATGATTTTTAATTATGGCTTATATAGCACTCATTTTAGATGAGTGTTACAAGTTTAGTAGCATGGAAAGCTGTGCAAGCCCATTTTGATGAATCTGGGTGTAATTTCAGCATGCGGCAGCTCTTCGCTGATAAAGAGCGATTTTCCAAATTTAGGTAAGTTATTCACGTTTAGTCTTGTATTTTATCTCAAGCGTATTCTGATTTTTCTAGAGTATTTTCCAAATATTTTTATTGCAGAATAGTTTTAGATATGTTGCATCCATCTTTGTAATTGATTAGATATGTTCAATAGTAATTGTTTTCTCAATAAATCATCCTTAAATGTACTTTTTTGATTTTTGTAGCAGCATTCCGATTATTTCATAGTGTCCAAGAAGGAATTCTTCAAACTTATAGATACATGTATATACTTTATGTGCAAATAAATATGCATAATTGTTTAAACGGCACTAGTTTTAGATATGTTGCATCCATCTTTGTAATTGAATAAAGTGGAGACAAATCTCTGTAAGATGCTCGGAGTCCGTTGCTTGATTGATGCTCATCAATAAGGTTTAGTGATATAAATTGCCAATTATAAATTTTTCTAAGGGCGGCCTAATGCGTGTATTGAAGTTTTGAAATAGAAGAAGAATAATTACTTTTACTTTGCACAAAGTAGTTTATCACTTGAAGATGAAATGATTTCCCTGCATGTGTAATATTTCATAACGGTTGTCACTTTTTTAGTTTCAAGAAAACAATTCATCAAGTTTTAGTTCACTCTTGATCACTAATCCTAGATACTAAACATTTTGCTTATTTTCGTTATCGCATAATTAGTGTTAATTTTTTCTTATTTATTTTATCGCCTTTATTGTAAAATTGAAACGATATTGTGTCTTATCTGCATTAATTTTTAATATATTTCTATTAAAATTTGAAATGAGTTCTTGATTGTGTTTAGATAATTTCTTGTTCAAAAGGCCTCAGTTACACTTGGCGAGTAGTCGAGCTAGTTTTACAAACAACCAAATTAAACCAAGCCAGCCGGTAGTCGGGTGGGTTTTATCGAAGTTTCACAACCATTAATTTTATAAGCGCCAAGTATAACAACGACTGAGTGGATATATTAATTAAATTGACGTTAACATTAAAGAAGACACGATTATTGATAAAATCACAGGCGTTAAGTATAAAATGTCAAAAATATACGGGCGCTCTGGTACAAGTTATCTGATATATATGAGCGCTACGTATTATTTTGGAAACAAAACTGGACTCTTCGCTGGTTTTTTTTCAAATGTTGATATTAGAAATGGCTTCCGTTGTTATCAATTTTGTTAGAAGAAATCTGGTTTCCGATTGATGGAAGTTCAAACTTCCCAATTCTTTCAAACGTTGTTTCAATATATTTGAAATTCTGCTTTTCTCTCTGCTTATCTTTTTATTATCTTCTAACCCTTCAATATTTACATTTCAACTGGTTTTAGTCAATCTATCGAATTCGGAGAT
Organism: Hofstenia miamia; assembly: GCA_900660155.1. Classification (NCBI taxonomy): domain Eukaryota; kingdom Metazoa; phylum Xenacoelomorpha; order Acoela; family Hofsteniidae; genus Hofstenia; species Hofstenia miamia. The sequence goes on along the minus strand of CABFPE010000385.1, from coordinate 726,223 downwards.
TCCAAACTCCTGCTAGATTATTCAAAAAATTTGATCACCGAAGAAACAATGAGTCTTTTGATTAAGTTGGCCAATGCTTGTGATCTCACTAAGAGACGAGATGATATGTTTACCGGGAAAGTTATCAATTTCACAGAGGTTTGTTTTCAAAATATATAATCTCTTTTTTCTCTGTATTCTTTTTAACAATTTCATGTAACTCAACAAAAATATTTTCAAATTTGTAGCATTTGTATTTTGTATGTTTTTTTTACTTATTTTTTAATTTAGAATAGATCGGTTTTGCATGTTGCTCTTCGTAATCAAAGTAATACCCCAATACATGTTGGTGGGAAGGATGTGATGCCTGATGTTAATCGGGTTCTCGCTCATATGAAAGAATTTTCAGATGTATGTTTTTCATTATTTATAAACGTTCCCACTCGCATTCTATGTCAAAATTCAGCTTTTGCTTTAGAATGTACGAAATGGAAAATGGCTTGGTTATACTGGCAAGAAAATCACTGACATTGTTAATATTGGTATTGGCGGTTCCGATTTGGTAAGTGTATACTTTGTATCATATCACGTAGGTCCGAATGAAGAAACTCTGAAATAATTTTTAAAATTAAGAAAATATTTTCTCCATTTTTATTGTGATCGGATTTCTCGTAATTTCTCACTTAAAACAGTAATTTTCCTTTATTTAGGGACCAGTTATGGTAACAGAGGCTTTGAAACCTTTTGCTTCTCATTCTCTTAAAGTACATTTTGTTTCCAATATTGACGGCACTCATTTGGCAGAGGTGTTAAAAAAGTGTAACCCAGAAACTGTACTTTTCATTATTGCTTCAAAGGTATTCACCCACTTAAATATTTTGTTCTTAGTTTCATGTTAATTTAGACCTTTACAACACAAGAAACAATCACCAACGCCACATCCGCGAAAGATTGGTTCTTGAATCATAGTAAGTCAGAGGAAGCTGTTGCGAAGCATTTTGTGGCATTATCAACGAATACGGTATTGTTTCGTCTTTAACCGATAATTGATTAAGTTTGTAATTTTTATCCAATTTTTTCAAAATCATTAGCATCATCTAACATCATAATAATTAATATTTTCTCACGTTCTTAAAGTATGCGGACATTCCTATCAAAAGTTAAACATTGCGATCGTATACGACCTCATGGAATTATATATACATGTCATACACCTTTTAAAAAATGCTATGATGCAATTGATTTCTTCTGTCATTGACTTTTTGAAATTTTTTAAATTAGTTATTTTTAACAACATTTAAGCATGATTATAACAATTCTAATGAAGTCTGGGGTATTACATAAAAAATATTCATTCCTGTGGTTAGCACTTGCTTAGCAAGGTAACATTATTTTGAAGAAATATAAAGCTGCTATACTGCTCTAAATCAGGATACAGTACTATTGATGGTAATTTTCAAAACGCTTATCATTAAGGGCAATCTTACAAGTTTTGCATCTTCGGTCAGTGTAGTTTTTGTACCACTTACATTCACGTCTAATTGATGGACTACTAATAACAATAATGTGAGGCTGCTGAGACAGCTGAAGCGATTTTAAGTTTGATGCAGACCCCCGCTTCTCTGATACATGGCTTTGTAAATAGGTTGTTTGTAAAATGTTTCATATAAAATAAGACTAAAATCATTTTTAGAAAATCTTATGACATGTAGATTTAAAGCCCAAGCGGTCGTATGTTACCGTAAGATGGTTTATTAGTTAGGGCTTGAATAAGTTTAAAGTTTATTAGCTCATTTCTAATTCCAATCAAAGAGCCTTGTAAAAAATAATATTTACCTTTGCTTGACACAGAATTTTTGTTTATAAAAATTAACTGTCAAACAGAAAAACAGAACTAAGACAATTACATTATTGTTGAGAGTTAATCAACGAATGGATCATATCAGAATAAACGAAAAAACAATATCATATCAATTTATACTAAAATATAAATGCACTTTTTAAATAGCGGTCGTATATGACCTCTCGGTCTGAAATGGGTTAAATTACAAAATATCTATAGAAATTTTAAGAGATTAATATAGGAAAGACTTGATTCATTCCAAAGACACTTTATCATTTTAGGCTGCTGTGAAGAAGTTTGGCATAGATGCGAAAAACATGTTTGAATTTTGGGATGTAAGTTTTTATTTCATTTCACTTTATATTTATTTATTTTAGTGGGTTGGTGGAAGATATTCGCTATGGTCGGCGATTGGCTTGTCAATTGCCGTTTACGTAGGTAAGTGATTGTTAACTCAATGATTATTATCTACCAAATATTTTCATTTTTTCCAAATACTTTGTTGTTGTGTTTTTAATATTTTGTGAATACTAACATTTGCGTCATTTTGAAGTTGAAAACTGTTTGTTTGCATGCCTATGCAAATTGGATTAATTTGCGTAACAGCTTTACATCTCTAAATATGTGAATACTTCCACAGCTGAGGAACAAACACCGTTTTCCACTTTCGAATGAAATTTTTTGTATAACTCATCAATATTATTTTGAAAATTAAATGGTAGTTTTACATGGCTTTCTTCCTATATTCTTTGCACGTCTTAGTTTAGTTAGATATTTTTGATAATGCATAAGTCCATAATATTTCTATAACTATTTCGCCCAAATGTGTTTTATTTTAAGATCTGCAGTTCATTGCTTAGATTTTGTATATACATTGCTGCAGTTTTTACTATACACTCTTACTTTTTCGCATATTTATAAAATATTAAACCAAGAGGCTGTTTGAGGTGGAAAAACTATCAATTTAAACAATATTTCATAGTTTTCCAAAACTCAATGGAATAAATCTTTTCAGAGTGAATTGAATCATTCTAGTTGAGTTTTACAGTAGATGATTGCTTTTACTCTGCATAGTTATTATATGAATAAATGTAGTACAGCAAATTTCCAAAGAACTTTTCATCCGGACAGCATAATTTCCATACGTATTTTATCTGGACAACCAAAATTACTCGACATGATTTACTTTTAAGTGGTTGTCACATTATCAACTTTTTATTACCAGTATTTTTTGGAAACTACATGGTTGACAGTTTAACTATTAATGCATATGAAGCTAAAGAATAAAACCTCAATATAAACTTATTTAAGCTTACACACTAAATGTCAAAATGCATTCATATTTACAATGTTGTATTTTCAATTTCTTCTATTAATAATTGGAGTTATATTTAACATATTAGCGATATTTAGTACTCGATTAACCTTAAATCGAACCACCACATTTTTCTGGACGTCCTCATATCCAGACAATGTAGCTGTCCGGAAATGAGGAATTCTACTGTACATGATTTTAGGATTTGATAATTTTGAACAACTGCTAAAAGGCGGTCATGCCATGGATATACACTTCAAGACAACTCCACTCGAAAAAAACGTAAGCTTGGTTTTAATGGCGATATAAAATTATTATAAATATGGTTTTTATTAATATTTACCATACGAATTTTTATTTGGTGATTCACATGGAACTAAAAGTTAGAATTCTTTTTTTCGTAAAGATAACTAGATGTCCTCATGAGGGTGATCATTATTTTTACTTAAATGTTATGTCTTTTCAGTAAATCAAGTTTAAGTGATTAGCACTTAGTTTACATTACACAAAACGATGTGCGTAATGTCTGAACATATAGACAAATTAGATATTTTACTGTGTAATTAAAATTGATATTTCTACTCTTTATCTGTATTTATCTTCAATATAATCACTTTCACCAGTGAAAAAATCAATCGAGTTTTCCTTCACTGGGAAGTACCAGTGCTACTCTTTCTTCTTTTGTCAGTAGCTTACTTGATTTTTTCATATAAAACTATAGAATAATTTTAAGGCCTCTTGAAAAATATATTTTTTTTCTGTGTCCAGACTGCGATAACCCTGCATTTTTAAATTGCGCAGTTCTTAAACGCTTTGCTTGTTCTCATATAGAAAAAGTTGTATTATTTGGTTTGGGGTTATGAAGTATTATTTCAGAAATCCCAGCTCCAATATTTGGTTTGGATTGTTCCTTAGTTGAAGCTTACGTGAGTCTTAATCATGAGCATGTTTTATTTCGGTGCTTATCTTTTCAATCTTAAAGTTTACTTTTCTGGATTTTGTACTTTAACTTTTGTTTCTTCAACTTAGCTGCCTGTAATTTTGGCACTCATCGGGATTTGGTATGTCAATTTCTTTAAAGCAGAAACACAAGCTATTCTTCCATATGACCAATACATGCATCGATTCGCCGCTTATTTTCAGCAGGTGAGTAAGTATTTTAGCTAGAGTTATATAACTTTTTTATCATTTAACTTATATATATATAGTATTAAAAAATTTTCTTTAGTAATAATAGTTATTAATCAAGACTTAATGAAATCGTAAAGTATACAACTTATTAAATATGCTTAGTTACTTATTTGAAATTGATTCGTATCGCTTGGGAATGATAACTGTTGGGAATTACCACCTGTACATAGAAATATTTCTTACTGTTGTTTTTAGTTTAATGATCAATAAACTAACTTGTATCTCAATGTGTTTTTATTACGAATGTTCACAGACGTACTTCTTCTTATAAATTAATGTTGATAAAGTTGTTGTAATTTAATCATAAAATACGAGCTTAATACTCCCAAAAATGAATTTAATTCAAAAAATTATCGCTTCTTTCTGTTTTTCTTTGTTTCTAAATTCACAGAATGTTTTCAAGGAATTTTAAGTGTATTAAGCATGTTTTTGATATTCATTAAGCTTCCTGGAGAATTTTGACTGTAAGAAATTGAGGCTGATTCAATCAAAGGAACTCTGGCGTATGCTAGTGGCTATGACAGCTGTCGATTGAGATGTTCGGTTTTTTAAAAACCGAGTGGGAGATTGATAATCTTGTCCTTATGAATTCTCTATTCGTTTTTCAGTGGACCAATTGATTCTAATTTTCAATATACTTTTTCTATTGTATTTGTTGTTCCGTTTAAATGTTCATACATTCGCTCTATTGCTTTCTTAATATTCTTTTCAATATTTTATAATCACTTGCTTTTATTTCGGTCTTATAATGAAAACTGATTTATTCCCCAACTTTTTAGTGGATTTTTAGGGGGACATGGAATCGAATGGAAAATACGTTACTCGCTTTGGAACTGAAGTTGACTACTCAACTGGGCCTGTTATTTGGGGTGAACCAGGCACAAATGGACAACATGCATTCTATCAACTGATCCATCAGGGTACTAAACTAATACCTTGTGATTTCCTTGCGCCTGCTGTTTCACATAATCCGATATCTGGCAATAAACACCATAAGGTACTAATTGTATAATTTGATTTAATCATGTCTACATCGAAATTCTGAACTTAGTTGAAAATATTTCATTGTGGCATCCCTTTAATATGCTCAAACAAATTCATTTTAAATCTTTTTCAATTACTTTGGTTTATTTACAGTCTCTACGCTGGCATTCTCTGACTGTTAAAGTGTTTATGCAACTATTTTCCTGCTTTCACAATGGAATAAACTCTCTTTTAACACTAATGATTTTCAACATAATTCGATTAGAAATGTGCGCGGTGCGTCATTGCCGTATACCTCGGTGACAAAATATGCATTGTTGCATTGTGAATTTGAAGAAAAATTTATAATTTAAAATACCAGTATTTAATATTTTAGGAAAAGTATTAATAGAATTTGTAATTTAGAGGATAAGAATATTTAGCAGTAAAACTTTATTAACTTTTACGTAGTTAAGCTCATAAGTAAGGATTTTGTGGTAACCGCGGTAACTTTCAAGCCATCGCGGTATACCGCGGTTAATTTCGTGTTTCTGCTGTGGTAGGATGTGGCAAAATAATGTTGCGGTGCAGTAAGTTTTACAAAATTGTCTACCGCTTACATTTCCCTTAGAGATGCATGTACCTCTCATCTTTTGATGTTGATATTTCTCGCTAAGATTATTCTCATTTCAGATTCTCCTTGCGAATTTTATTGCACAAACGGAAGCCCTAATGATGGGGAAAACACCCGCTGAAGAACGTTGCAATTTAGAAAAGGCAGGTCTCTCTGAAGATGAAATCAAGAAATTGCTTCCGCATAAGGTATTTTGAATGTACTGTTGATTGCCTTTATTCATTACTAAATGTAATATACAATTTCTATAAAAATGTGTAATTCTTTAATCAAATTTAGCAGTTGTTTTCATAATGTAGTAGATTCAATTGTTTGATTGTCGATATTGTAGAACGTCTTTCTTATAATTTCATTGTAAACCTTTTGTCATTCTTTAGGTTTTTAAAGGCAATCGCCCTTCCAATTCTATCGCTTTCACAAAAATGACA
>CABFPE010000385.1:674756-698065 GCA_900660155.1 Hofstenia miamia | reverse complement strand
TCCATTATTGGTCTATCGGCAATCCTCATATTCAACACCCCACAAAAACTGCAATTTCCAAATCTGTCACAGTTTGGGCACTTGTAACATATCGTGGTGGTGTAGCTTGTTGGTCAATCCAAGATGAAACTATGAACGGCGAGAGATACATCAACAATATTTTAATACCTCATGTTGTGCCATATTTTAACAGTGTTTATGTTAGGAAACAGTTATTTTCAGCAGGATGGCGCGCCGGCCCACTATCACAACGAAGTTCGTGCTATGCTTGATGACCAGCTAAAAGATCGTTGGATCGGACGTAGAGGAGTCATTGAATGGCCACCTAGGTCACCCGATTTATCTGTTTGCGATTTTTTCCTGTGGGGTTATCTGCGAGAACAAGTCTATGAGTCTGGAAAGATTTTTAAAACAGTTGATGAACTGAAAAGAAAAATAATCCAAGAAATCAATAGAATAAGTTTGGATTACGTGACGTCGTCTTTCAAAAACTGGGTAAGCCATCTAGACAAGTGTATTGAAAATGAAGGAGGAAATTTTGAATAATACATTGTTATTTGCTTATATATATGTTGCATATATTGTTTTTAATTGTTAAATTGAATAAATTGATTATATTCCAAGGACTTTTGGATCACCCTGTATATATATACATATACATATACATATTTATATATATGTATACATATATATATTGTTAAGTTCCTAGCACTCAAAGTGTAATTTATTAATTTTATTTAAAACAATTTGGGCAAAATTCAAATAATTGAATTTGGATTGCATAAATTCCCTATTATTTAAAATAGTAAATTGCTTAAATTTATCTGTATACAACAAAAAATTTTAAGATTTCTTGAACTTTATCACAGCTTTTTGAAATGGCGCACTGCAAGATATGTAAATTAGTGGATTTATGACAGATGAAGCAATTACCATCTGAATGGTAACTGAATAAAAATTTGAGTTAAACGAGATCCCCCACTCGTATTTACCCACTAATTGTATCAAGTACAATATAAAGTATATAGAAGTAGGATATGAGCAAACAACAAACTCAGCAACCAGTATTATGCATAGCATAGTTGCCCTCTTCTGTGAATTTGAAATTTTTTTAGCATTTTTTATTGAGTTCAGCAAGATCTTGGTCACGATCGTTGTGTACATCAAACTAATTGCTATTGTAGTCAAGCACAAATAAATGATGTAACAGATTAAATAAAAATACGTTTGGATAAGAGGCCATGAGTGTAGAAGAAAACTACAAGATCCTTCACCGTCCGGAGCACCTGAAAAAAGATTAAAACTAATGCTAGCAAAACTAACCACGTAAGAAGACATTAACAGCATTGCATGAACTCTTTTGTTATGAGCATATTGCTTGTAATAGTGAGGATACACAACTGCGATAAATCTAAATTGCCTCTGGTTAGATATTATTATAAAAAGTCCCTTAATATCAATATCAATTGTACTACCCATTCTAGAATACGGGAAAATCTTAAACAATTATGATTTTTATAAACTTTTATTAAATCTAGAACATCATACCTGGTTTTCTGTAAATTCCAATTTATTAGTATTTCTAACATTTTTGGGCAATATTATTCTCCAAAACTGTAAATAATTGGTTTTCCAAGGGGAAAATATATTGTTTTCTAATAAAATTATTTGAAATGTGAAATTGCTCTCGAGCACTCATTTCCATCAAATCATTTAGTGATGATGGGTGATTGATCTTTCTATCATTAATCTAGGTCAAAATTTAGCCTTAGCTTGTTAGCCCAGCTTGGCAACAAGTAAAAACGGAAATAACGTTAACATTATTTAAAATAGTCTCTTAGAAATAATTTCATATTTTTGAATATGTTTTGTACTAGTAATTGCGTGAAGGTACAACACAAAATAGTCTGGGAAGATATAAATAGCTAGAGTTTTGAGACTGCCAGAGTAAGTTAAGCAACGCCACATGACAACCACATCTCGTGTAAGGCGGATCTTAATGGTAGTAATGGGTTCTAATACAATATATTTGTTGATGACTGCTGCACCTTCTCCCTTAAGGCCACAAATACATAGACTTAATTGCCAAGTGAGGTGGATCAGTGGAAGTGTAAGCTAACAAAATTTTCATTTGGTATACATTACGAATTAACAACGACGTTGAGCAATAACTATCACATGGCGACCAATACAAAAAACCACGACAGGGTGTCAGGACAAAGTGCTAATTTCTGCGAAAATAAGTGCTAGGCGCACACAATTGTCAGATTAACCATTGTAAATTTAATCTGCAAAATATAAATAGCGTTTGCAATGTTTGTAATTAAGTAATGCTGATTGAATATTTAAAATAGTCCGGAATAAGTGCTAGGGGCACACAATTGTCAGATTAACCATTGTAAATTTAATCTGCAAAATATAAATAGCGTTTGCAATGTTTGTAATTAAGTAATGCTGATTGAATATTTAAAATAGTCTGATGCCATTTTCATTTTAAAAATTTTTGCTCACCAAATTTCCCACTTTTTTAGATGCCATATTGCACATTTTCAAATGAAGCAAGCTCTTAAAATGCATTATAAATGTCTTAGCATCATCATACATCAAATGTAAAAATGCAAAATCCTGTGTTTGTTTTCTTTAAAGTAATGGTGTCGCTTTGTTTAAGGAAAAATATTTATAGGAGTCGCTGTGTTGTTTCAACATAAGTCCCATACATTTTATATAGAAGTTTTGTAATTTAAGTAATTTAACACCCTATTAAGGAATAAGTTTGCAAATAAATTTTTAAATTTTCAGTCACATAATGCTATTATTGAATGAGAAAACCGAAGGAGTCGCTGTGTTCATATAGTTAATTAATTGAAAGCAGTATTTGATCCAAACAATTTTAATTAAAGTGCTAACAATGAAACTAGCTAAATTGCTATTAATATGTCAATTATCTATTACAATGATAATAAAGTTCAATTATAATTAAAGTCTAGTTTTCAAGTGTATTAGATATTTCTAATCTTAGATCTGATTTTAGTCAAAATGAAAATATTGCCTGCTAATATATTTACAGATCCGAAAATATATCTCATTACAACTAACCTGTCTAGTGTGATCAATATTATATGTAACCATGAGTTCATAATTAAGCCCCACATTAAAAACGTAGTATAGAAGACGCGGCAGAACACTTCACCAAATATGTCAGCATTCGGTTTTATCAGAGGTTGAACAGCAACCTTGAATAGAAAACAAGTGGCTGTACACATATCAACAAACGCCAAACTGGCAAAAAGTGTGTTTGTTGAACCGGATTTTAAGTCTTTGCTGCCAGAATAGATGAATATCACAAAAGCATTTATCAAAATTGCTGCCATGTTTTCGACAGACGAGACTGCCTTGAACCAAAATGAGTCCTGCACGAAGAACTCAATTGTAGCGTTAGTCATTTCGATATTTAACAAAATTGCTTCTAAGTGCCGATTTTATATTGGATGATTTCTAAGCAGTTTATTGGCTAAAACGTCATTTGATATCACTGTGCAAACAAAATTGCAGTAAATGTGAATTCATTTTTTCCAAAATTTTCAATATGAAATTATTCAGCTTCTTTGTAAGCCTAAAATAATTCATTTTATTCAATGCCATAACTATATAGACATGCTTAAATAATATGTAAGGGGTTTTTCTAAAATATTTTTATATTATCCTTGAGTGATATTCTGATACGCCAATTTAGTGCCTTGAAAAACCATTCATTGCATGCAAACGTATTGATGTCTATATCAGTAGGAGATTATTTAAACGAATCCCAAAATTTCTTCATATCAATGTGCTTAAACGCGTTTTAGCAATTCTTGGGAGGGGTTCTACTTAACCTTTCTACTAATTAATTTTAATAGATCAATTTTAACTTGGTCATAGCGTTCTGCTTTATAATATATTAGTTAATCATTAGAAATGAAAGGCTTGAATTTACATTCTCACATGTACTCTAATTAACGATGTATTGATAAGATATCATGACAAAGACCTGATCGCTGCGTTGATCGAAAACGCAACTTCAATGCTACCTTTAGAAATCAGCAAATCAATTCAGGGATAAAAAGCTTAAAATCATTGAAATTTTAGACTATGATAAATCCTGAATTCCCTTTAATACGAATATAAACATTAATCAACTTCATTAGAAGATTTTTACGCTATTAACTACGTTTGCTTGTTCCTAATGTTTCCAAGTATTATCTATTGTATCTAAGCTACTTTCTAACTGTGAGAGTGCACTCTAAGAAAATTCTAGGAGGTTCATCACCTAAGCATTTTAGGAAACAATTTTGTATTCAGAAATTAGGGTGTTTTACCTTAACTTTTAGATGTCTTCAGTTAGGTTTACCCTTAAGAATTATATGAGCTCCAATCACTTAAAATATGAGAATGTTTTTTAAGGAACTTTTGAAAATTTTTATATGTATATATATATATATATATATATATATATGCCTTTCTTAAATTTTTTCACTTAAACATTTAGGTGATGTAAATAATATTTAAATTTGAGGTGTTTCACAAATAAATGCATGTGAATTACACATTCCTTGATTTTGGGATGCTTACCTATAAATTTTAGGTGGAAGATAGTATTTAGCAAAATTTAATATATGTGTTAATTTGTTTATTTAATAATTTAGGGATGTTCATGTAATTCTTGTTAATTTAAAGATAATTTATTGTCCTAAATATATTGTGTTTTGTTATTTAATGTAAAAACCTTTTTGAACATGAATACAAATTACGGTTGTGTGCACATAGGGTTATATTTCGAAGTAATCAATTAATTTTCGGTATCTACACAAAAGACTTAGGAAAAATAGCAAAAATATTTTGCAGCATCTTCCCTAGGTGCAACAACCTAAAAAATTACCTGGATATTTCGGTAAAAAGGCCTACCTAGATTTTAGGTATAATACCTAGAATTAAGACCTAAAAAATCACCTGGATTTTTGCGTAAAGAATGGCCTGCCCAGATTTTAGGTAAAATACCTAGAGACACATAGACATTTAGGAAAAATACCTAGAATATTTTTGGTGTTTTCCTTAAATATTAGGGCGTCCCAATTTCATGTTGTAACATTTATACCAATGTAATGATTTGAGATGGCAAAAACTAATATTAGACGATCTAGCACTCTTATATAAATAAATGTATTTAATGGTTGAACTGGCGTAACATCATATGCCAGAAACAACATGGATCTAAATGTTTGCTTTTAGGCTTCTTTCTGGTCTACGATAAGTTCATTATAAATAATACATTAAATGGTGCCCCCATGAGTAAATTTACAAAACTGATTTACTATCATTATTAGTCTTGTATTTATTCGCGGGGTATGTTCTGCTTCAAAACTTAATGGAATATGTTTTAGGGACAGAAAATTCAGCATCCCACTGTTTCACAAAGCCAGAAATGTTTATTGCTAACTGGCAATCGGTTGAGTAAAGCACTCGCAGCTTATCGACCGTTTAACCGGTGACCGTCAAATTTTGTCAATACATGCAAACTATAAACTAAACAAATTTGTTGACAAAATTATATTCATTTTATTTTTGTATATTATTATTTATTACTTACATTATAGTAGCATTTTTTGTAAATATGTTATTTGTTTTTACAATAAAATTTTAAGCTAGTCTTGCATCAATAAACAGAAATAACAAAAAATTATTAATAAACGTTTCTCTTAAATCTAAAAGTTTTTCAACATTATTGCTATCTAGAGAGAGAAAGAACATGAAGTATTTAGAGAAGCGTGGAATTGAAATACAACTGGATGTATTCTGTTTAAAAAACGCAAAATGATTTAATATTTAGCGGAGCGGAATTCAATTTCGAAATCAATACGATTTAGAAATATTCATTTAAAATATCATGCGGTAAATAACAAGGTTAACCTTCAAAAGTACAACCACACGCAATTTTTATTTGTGTATTATAATAGACAGGCTTGTTGAATGAAAAGCTATTTTTTATATTAAAAAGAAGATCGTTTTTTTACAATTTTGTTGAAGAACTTCGCAAAATATAAAAAATTTTTAGTAATTAGACTGGTAATAAAACGGCTCAATTAGCCGGTCAACATGTCTAATCGGTAGACGGTAGGTATCGCTACTGTTTATTAGTAACCGGCGCCGTTTGATTGGTGAGCGGTTGCAGCACAGCACAAGGCAATGTCAAGACAAAATTTCTAAGATTTTTGATCAAACTTTTTAATTATGTTTTGGTGTTCATGTGAAACTAATTCAAAATTTGATCCCAACAAAATCCTATGATAAAAGTAGTCTTTCATTGCTTGACTATGTTTCTAATATACTGATGAAAAGCTACAATGGTCAGGGTAAAATGTGACTTGTGATAGTTTCACATTTTTTACTGATTTCAGACTATCATTCAAAAAACATCATTAGTTTGTACAATCAATCCAAGAAAGTGAATTTCCCGCAATCAGAACATCAATGGAAACAAACACGCAAAGATGTGAAGAGACCATTTTTGGAAAATTATNGTGCCCCCATGAGTAAATTTACAAAACTGATTTACTATCATTATTAGTCTTGTATTTATTCGCGGGGTATGTTCTGCTTCAAAACTTAATGGAATATGTTTTAGGGACAGAAAATTCAGCATCCCACTGTTTCACAAAGCCAGAAATGTTTATTGCTAACTGGCAATCGGTTGAGTAAAGCACTCGCAGCTTATCGACCGTTTAACCGGTGACCGTCAAATTTTGTCAATACATGCAAACTATAAACTAAACAAATTTGTTGACAAAATTATATTCATTTTATTTTTGTATATTATTATTTATTACTTACATTATAGTAGCATTTTTTGTAAATATGTTATTTGTTTTTACAATAAAATTTTAAGCTAGTCTTGCATCAATAAACAGAAATAACAAAAAATTATTAATAAACGTTTCTCTTAAATCTAAAAGTTTTTCAACATTATTGCTATCTAGAGAGAGAAAGAACATGAAGTATTTAGAGAAGCGTGGAATTGAAATACAACTGGATGTATTCTGTTTAAAAAACGCAAAATGATTTAATATTTAGCGGAGCGGAATTCAATTTCGAAATCAATACGATTTAGAAATATTCATTTAAAATATCATGCGGTAAATAACAAGGTTAACCTTCAAAAGTACAACCACACGCAATTTTTATTTGTGTATTATAATAGACAGGCTTGTTGAATGAAAAGCTATTTTTTATATTAAAAAGAAGATCGTTTTTTTACAATTTTGTTGAAGAACTTCGCAAAATATAAAAAATTTTTAGTAATTAGACTGGTAATAAAACGGCTCAATTAGCCGGTCAACATGTCTAATCGGTAGACGGTAGGTATCGCTACTGTTTATTAGTAACCGGCGCCGTTTGATTGGTGAGCGGTTGCAGCACAGCACAAGGCAATGTCAAGACAAAATTTCTAAGATTTTTGATCAAACTTTTTAATTATGTTTTGGTGTTCATGTGAAACTAATTCAAAATTTGATCCCAACAAAATCCTATGATAAAAGTAGTCTTTCATTGCTTGACTATGTTTCTAATATACTGATGAAAAGCTACAATGGTCAGGGTAAAATGTGACTTGTGATAGTTTCACATTTTTTACTGATTTCAGACTATCATTCAAAAAACATCATTAGTTTGTACAATCAATCCAAGAAAGTGAATTTCCCGCAATCAGAACATCAATGGAAACAAACACGCAAAGATGTGAAGAGACCATTTTTGGAAAATTATTACAAGATTCGTCTGACTGTCTACAAGTCAACGGCTTCAAAGTTTGTCTAATTTTTTAGTTTAGAAAAAATAATAGTAGTAATTGTATTATTGCAATGGCCAGAAACGAAGCTCAATTATTTCTTTAATACTAATTTATAATGTATTGAAACTCACTGAACGTGGTAAAATTTGGCTTTGAAATTTAGACCATTTACTGGATTCATACCATAAAAAATATGCCCTAATAACTGATACTAACAAAATCCTTCAAGTTCCAATAATTCTGTTTACTTTAAAATTCTTGAAAAAATGACTTCCTTAAAATAACTAAAGATACTTTAAATGATTAGATAAGTTTTCAATAAACCGGTTTTTTTAAAGTGACTTAAATATATCTAAAGTTTATTATTGTTCTCCAAACATTTAAGTTCTTTAAAGTGGCGCAAAAATACTTTAAAATACTAAATGATTTCTAAAAACATGCATATCTCATTAAAATACTAAATGTTTGTAATATCTTCAAATTTCTTTTTGATTTAGAAACGATATCTTAAAGTTTTGGGATGCAATTATAGATAATGATCTATAACTATATTGTTGAGCAAAAATTATATTTATAATTTGCAAGCACAGATATATGCACGTTTACAACAACTAAATACGGTGGCGAACCCTACATTATAATAACAGGAACGTTGTTATCATTAACATTTCATTTTATTTATAGCTAACGTTTTGCCCGAGTCACCCAGGTTAAGGCAGGCTCTGGGTCACAGGCTTTCTTGGAGCCTCAGAGGAAATTGTAGACATGTATGAACCTGACCGTTATTACTGGAAGACAGCAAAATTACATTCATAGCAATCTAACCTGTTATTATCGAGCTGCCTCTTAGCTTGAAATATTTTGATTTTGGCCCAAATTGCGTAGGGCATATCTCATTCTAAGTTGTTCTTGGAATTAAATTTCTGAAATTAATGTGCTTAAGAGTATCAATAACCCATAACATTTACCGCAGTGAAAATCTCTTACGTCAAATACGCAAAAATAGTCATTTAAAAATGTCGTTTCCCTAGTGGAGGTTTTATTCTTCTTATTTTTATGCTATAATTGAAAATTTTGACCAAGCCCTTTAAAAAAGTGTTTTTCAGAAATCTTGAAGTTGAATTTTGGACAGTGTAAAAAACCTCGGAACTTTAAAATATTAGAGAAGTTTATAGTTTGATAGTCTATGGATGAACCACTGTGTTGATTGTTATTACATTACCATACTATTTTTTAGTTTAGGTTTACGGTTAAGCTTCTATTCACCTGTTCAACTTAAACGTCAAACTACAATTCTGTTTTATTCATAAATTGTAAATTATATTGAAAAATTACAGTAAGCTAAAAAAATTTAGGTGTAAACTTGAAAGTTTATGGTGTCAAACAATGATGATTATTTTATTTTATATAAATACAAGTTAATGTGATTTTTTATTTGAACTATTTTTTAGTATATTCTGCTAAAAATAGTGCTGTTCTTAAAATATTAAAATCAACTAATAATGCAATTGTCCAGAGTGAGGCTTGATATAATCGTTCTAACTCAAAAAAATGAAATTCCGCTTAGTTTCTCGAAAGAGGCTGTTTTTGCTTTGTTCTTCTCACTTTAGTCATTGCTGTTATGACTGAATAAGTTGTGTAACTCTAAGTTGAGTGTTAAGAAAATGCATACTAGTTTGGAATGTTAAAAGGAATCAGCAGAGATTTCTTGTTCATCGTTATTTTAGAGTTTTTGGCCATATTGTGACTGCAGAATACATTTCCTGATTCAGCAATATTGGTCCTCAATTAGTCTTGGCGTCTAGTAAATTATGAACCCTCTGGAGACGTCTTGAAGCCCGCTTAACACTATATAGAAATAGTCCATTGTAAGTTTGAATCGGAATTGTGCAATTTATATTTGAAGTATACATTGTTGAAATTTTTTCATTATTTACTCTTAAGATGTCTAACTACCATCAAATGATTATTCAAGAAGGATTTCTTAAAAATGCAAATATTTTTTATGAATATCCATATCATAACGCAAAGAAATTTCAGAATAATTTTCTCATATATGTTGTAAGAAAAAAAATTAATATATCTCAATATTTTACGAAACATCTGTAATAATCTTTGGACTTTTTAAAAATTCCTCAAGACAATTGCAGAACTTTCAACATTTTGCAAATTTCATCTTTTTACATATCATTAATTCCAAAAATTGTTAACCAGTTTCTTAGTAAGAAAATATTTCAAATCAATGTAAAATTGCCAGATACTAACAAAATTTATTTTTGTTTTCGTATGTTATTGAAAGATTCTTAGAAATATTTTTCGGAAAAATAATTAGCAAAATTCATCACATTACATGTGCGTTTTTTTTGCTGCCATAATGGAATAAAGACTTTGATTTTCGCAATTCAAACATTGTAGTATAGACACTACATTTGTCAATAGATTAACTTTATGCATTTTAAGCATATTTTCTTTTACTTAATAAAGTGTGGGTTTATTACACTCAGATTTTTCAACCGAAATTAAATTTTTAAAATGGGATGCTGGTTTTTACGTTTTCTAAATGATATAATATCGGATTTATCTGCGAAAGTATGAATGAATTTTTTCTCAATTGACAAGAATCTTTTAAAATTTAAATTTAATAATTTTTATACAAAAATGAAAATGTGGGTTTTTAAGGAGATTTGAAGTATTCTATATTTAAATGCAATGTTGAAGTTAGGGAAGAATGTAATATACATAACAACCTAACTTTCAAATCAAAGCCATTCTATTGTTTCTCTGAATATTGAACCCTCACACATTTTTCATTGCCTCTTGTATATTCTTATTCAGAAGGTATATGCAATTTTTAAAATTGTTTATGTACCAAAAACAATAATTATACTTGTAAAATGGATAAAAAATTATAAACTAAATAATGGGCTAACCTATTTTTACCACTGTCTTACATATATTAATAGGACAGTAGAATAACCTATTTTTTGCTACTGTCATTTACACATATAGGACAGTTAAATAACTCATTTTNCTAAATAATGGGCTAACCTATTTTTACCACTGTCTTACATATATTAATAGGACAGTCGAATAACCTATTTTTTGCTACTGTCATTTACACATATAGGGCAGTTAAATAACCCATTTTTGCCACTGTCACATATATACCCGGTTTCGATTTACTGAATTATCATTTTGTGGGAATCAATAAATTTACAATTATCTACAAATATTTAATGAACGCTCTAAAAAATGTAAAAAGATTTACTAGTGTTTTGTTTGGTTTAATAATTTCGACTTTTGGCCATGGTTAATATTTATAGCTTTTGCAATTTTAGTATTAGACGTTCTCATAATTATATTAAAATTTTCTGTTATTGGTGGATGTATATGTGTATAAACTTCTGATCTTAGTTGTCTTGAAAGTTGTTTATACATTCTTGTTATATAATGTTGCTTAGTTTCTCTAATATAAGAAAATTTAGATTTTTCACAATCACATTTATATATTATTGAAGAAACTAGACATTTTGGGATGGCATCTTTGTTCTGGAAAATATTTTCAGTCTTTAAGGAGTACAATATTCTTTTTGTCAGTTATTTTTTAAATTTTTTATTAATGGTCGAAATATTTGATTGAAGTTTTTAATGTTTGAATCTCAATGAATAGGCTTCAGTGCGCTTCTTACGTCATGTTCTTCATTGTGAGCTGGTCTCAAGCTGATTGCTTAGTTAATGTACTTGTTTATATATATACAATATACATATATATATATATATATATATATATATATGGGACAGCAAAAGATATGAAATATGAGAGAATATGTTGCTATACTGAAGGTATGGCTCTATGAAATTAAATGGAGTCAGTCAAAAAGTTATGCACAAACTTCTGAAAAACCACTGGGCTGATTTGGCTGAGATTTTGCAGGCAGATGTGCATTCTAATGTACAAAGACGTTTGGTGGAGTTTGGACTCATAGGTATTGCATTTGGCTCAAAAACGTGTTTTGAACTTTTGTTGTAATTGATGGATAAAAGTGTTTGCAACAAAATAAATAAAAAGATAAAACTAAAAATTTTATTACTTTTATTCAGGATGTAATTTTTACGTGAAACAATACAGAAATGTTACGTGGCCTTTCTTAATATTAGCAATTAGCCTAAGCAAATATTCATAAAGCTCGTTTATTGCAGGAGTGTCTCTTTTATACCATTCTTCTTCTGTAATGTGGCAGAGCCTATCTAATGAAGTTTGCTCTTTGAGGTATACACAGTACACAAACCTCTCAATTTTCAATAAATCGCAACTGTGTTTAGAGCAGTAGCGTACGCAGAGGGGACATGGTGGAATGGCTCCCCGTCAAGTTTTCAAAATTGTTTTTAATTGGCTGTGTGATAAATTGCCTTCATTTTGTACACTGCTGAGGCAGCTCCATCAAAATTATCCACTGGCATTCAATTGCATTTATGGAGCTGGTACATCTAAATAACTACAGTTTTATATCAATCACCCCGGATTGCTCCCAATTAAACCCTTATGCACTGTAGAAATTCACACAAAAAAAAATTAATACAGGCCATAAGGGGGCTGAATCAATGCCCTGTGGAAAATTCTGGTCAAGAGATTGTTCTAACCAGTTTAGCCGGAGTCTTGTTTCATTTTCTTCCATAAATCTGCAGGTAGTATGCGAGGTATAAGCAGTCATCAAGTACTTTTTTGTGTTTCACAATGAAGTTGTAGTCTCATTAATTTTTAAAGTAATACAATTTCCTTTGAATAATTTACATACTTGTGAAAAGTATAATTTATAAAAATTGTAAAAAATTTGGAATTTTTTGATATTCAAGACATATAGTTACTGGTGCTTATCCATTATTGAAAGATTCCAGAAATATATTTTTATGGTATGAATCAGGTAACCAGAATATGTTTCTAATTTGTTAATATAAAAAAACTTGAAAATTATGAATCACACTCTAGAATAAATGCTCACAATTTCATTCAAAATTATCTTACAAAATAAGTTTGCAATTGCACATGCTAGAAAATGAAATTCTGTTGAGGAACAGTTGAATTCCAAAACATAAACATTCACAATGGAGTAATTGAGATCAAATGAAATGCGAATTGTATATGCTCTCAAGGGAAATTTACATAGATTTCGAAAAAATGCAAAGTTATGGTGTTAGGATTGCATGTTGTTGGTCCCTAAATAGTCTTTGGTAAAATTGAAGTAAATTAAATTTGTACATGTAAATCATTCACGCTACAGTACAAAGAGAATGTTGAAAGTAGTTATCAAAGGATACAGATACGCCATGAATTTTACCACATCATCAAATATTCTATGGATTAGATCATAAGCAGACTTGTCAACGAGCCGAGCTTCTAACGAGCCGAGCTGAGCTTGAGCACAGTATTTGATATTCAACGAGCCCAAAACGAGCCTATTTTAGGCAAAGCAAGTTTATAGTTCTGCTTGTTAATTTGATTATGGATTTTTTATATTTTTTGCAGTCAGTATGCCTTTCCTATAATCTTATTTAAAAAATGTTTATTAAATAATAGGAAGAGCTATGTTAAAAATTCTTTGAGCACAATATTTTTAAAAAATACCGAGCTAAAACGAGCCTCATTCAAAGATTGTATGTGGCGAGACAAGCCGAACCGAACATACACAAAATTTAAACGAGCCGAACCGAGCTGGGAAATGTCGGCTCGTTGACAAGTCTGATCATGAGTACAAAAAGGTCTACCGTATTTGCAGCAATATCATCGAAAATGTGACAGAAAGTACATTTCGGCTCAGGCTAAAATCTAATGTATAAGTCGTGTTAACCTTAGACAGCCTGGTGTTCGTTTTAAAGGACAAATCGTTTTCCACACTTACAAAGAATTTTCTCCAAGGCTATTTGCAAATATGAAGATCTTGTGGTATGGGTAGGTCAATTAGGGAACATACTTTAATGAAATCTAGAAAATTTCTATAAAAATATATTGCACTGGCTGCGGCTGTTGAAAAGATTAACAAGATTTCTTTGAAAATTTTGAATTTTTGAAAAAAAGATTGAAATTCTCTCCTTACCTAGTGTTCATGTATTTATGTGGTTTGGAGTACATTGAGGCATGCTTTGGCTATGACTTTGCGCAACGCCTCGATGGGACGGATTTTTTTAAAAAATCATGAAAATTCTTCAACAAGTCGAATAAAATTGGATTTAAGTTGGCATAACAAGTTTTTAATTTGTTGATAATACACTTTCAAAAATAAGTGACATTGCTTAAAGTGCATGCTATTTTTTGTTTTCAATATTTTAACTTTATTCTTAACTATAATTAATAGAAACTAAAGCAATGAAGCTGCTTAAATATTACACTAAAATTCTTTTTGCAGTTTTACCTGCATTGTACATGTACATGCAAAATTTGTTACGATGCCGAAGAATGAAGTTTATGCCAAAGATTCAGGAAACACTTAGTTCTAATTCTAGAACTAGAAGCAGCATGTATTACACATATTGAAAAATTATCCACAACAAAAGAAACAATGAATTTTTAAAGATTCAAATACATGACAAATATCTACTTATACTTAAGATATAACAATTTTAAACTTGGAGTTAAAAAATGTGTATTCACTGCATAATTTCTCTTCAAAGTTATGAAATCCATTTCAAAATGTTCATCCTAAAGAATTTATTCACTAGTATTCAATATTCAAACGTGTTTTAGTGATAATTGCTAAAAGCCTAAGAGCTCTATTTCAATGCTTATGATGTGCTTAGATACTAAATTGCATATAAAGTGCCTTTCAAAAGCATTTTGTGAGCTTTTATAAAATCCTAGAAACATTTCCATTAACAATTTTATTTTCAAGACTTATTTATTTTTCACTTAATTTTACTAAATTTATATATATATATATTGCAGTAAAAATAACTAAAATAATTTTGAATTTTTATATTCAAGTTAGTTGCATAAAACAATAACTCTGAAGTAAATATTAAAAGAATATTTTCTGTCAAAAACCATGTGTTTCTTGTCTACTATTAATGCTATTACGTCATGTAAAATAGGTTTCCGATCGGACAATCATTTAGCCAAACATTCAGTATTGCACCATCTGTAGTCCTTTTTATTTGCTTCAATATTCGTCATTGTTAACAACATTATCTTTGATTGTCAATGTAACAGAAAAGATATTGAACAGTGTTATAATTTTTTAATTAATTACAGTGCTTCGCATTATGAAATTTATAACCATAATTTAAATATATTTAAAAACACATGAATAGGATAAGAAATTGAGCATGGTTATAGTCTGATCTTGTCGGGTATCTATTAGCCAACAGCAATAAAACAAAGAAAACAAAACATGCTAATTGGTTTTGTATAAAATTTTAAAACTAAATAAAAGAAATATGAATTACAATTTTTGTTCAAACTGAATTATTATATACATAATCATTATTATAAAGCAATTGAGACAATAACTAAGCCTTCATTTTTCATTTTTTCAATTTTAATTTTACGTATGGGTAGCTCTATTCTATACTGAGAAAATATAAGCCGCAAACGTGTACCTGTAAATGAGACACAATTAGTTCATACCCAAATTGAACATTTTTTGCTTCAATTACGACACTTGCTTTGTTTTTTTCAAATGCATATTGTATTAACTGTACGATACAATAATTTCTAGTAGATTAATATTCTACTAGTACAATGATACAATGATACAATGATACAATGTTGATACAATAATGATACAATGTTGAATTTCACTTTCAAAAAAGTATATTTACAATCAATGTTGCATGCGCTTTACTAATATAAAATCCATTCGATTTCTAAATAAGTCTTTGTACTTTTAGATACTCTAAGTTGTGAGCATTTAAAAATTAGGATAACAATAAATTATGATTCATCAAACTAAATTCAATCCCATACTTAAGCCAATTTGATTTTTGACTAAAACTGCATTTTTGATACATTAGCACCTGCCAAAATTTTGAATTCGAATTGTCTGCACCCAAAAAATTTTGCGATTGGTAATTTCCAAAAAGCTGTAAATTTCATTCATCCCAAAGTTTTCAAAATTTTCCGCCTTATTGTGTTACAATCTGTTTTGTACATGTTCAAGCATCCTCGAATAATGTATTAAAGATTGCTATGAAATGAAACTATACATGGATTGAAAATACTGAGCTTTCTAGTTTAGCAATTCAACTGCTAATGCTTTTTGTATATTCAATGTACCAATAGATTGTTTGCAATCTCAGCTTCTCTAAGTATTGTGTTTTTGAAAAAACAACCAATTTATCCACCAATAATTTTTATGAAATAATGTGTATATTTTATATTTGAAAAAGGGATTAAACATGAAACAATGTGCGCATTTCATTGTTAAACACATGTAATTGGACTTTTGTACAGCATTTTACTTCAATGAACATTTACCTTAAATAAAAATGTAGAAATTCACACATAAACATTTACGACAAAAAATTAATCCCAAACCTGCCAATGTGCAATTTAGGAGATTGTTTTAACCACTGCTAAAATATTTTAACCTTCTAGAATACATTTCAGTTTCAAAATATGTTCCAATGTTTTGTGTAACTACAATAAAAGAATTTTAACAACAATTTTTACTTACAATATTTTTAAGGAATTTTGAGAATGATGTTTAAACTTCTAGAATAAATATATTTTTAGAAAATGGTAAAATTTGAAACATTTTTTTCTTTCCATACGCATCGCATTAGTTTTACCAACAGTGGCAAATTTTGCTCTGGTTTTAATGTACAACAATAGTTTCCATCTTAATTTTTATTCGAACGGATCAGTGTTGATGTCTATCATGTATATCAAGAGAAGAATTGCTTATAATATGTTCCCGTAATAATCCACAAGAACTATATTTAAAAAGAAATATTCCTGTTTTTACGACATTAATTTTTGTGAGAGCAGCCGCAAATAGTTGAATTTTTTTGGAAACAATTATCCTTGATAGAGAAAACGCAGCAGTGTGAGTCAATTAATGTGCTAAATTTCTGTCGTTCTTTTCATTCAAATTTCTAATTGCAGATTTACATTAACGCTAATTTTTAAGCAAGTCAAACTTGTAAGTGAACTTTCATTGTAAATAGTATTAGTAATTCTAATGTATTTTGCAATTATTACAAAGCTGCACTTAGTAATTCCTGGTTTTTTCCATTTTATGTTCACAGCCTTGTAATATTGTCCGAATTTATATTTATATATTCTAAGAAAACGAGGATCTCTTTTATAAGAGCTAAAATAAATTAGAGCCTACTACATTTCAAATTACTTTGGTGATATATCCGTGATAGTACAACGATCTAAAAAAAGTTCACTCACTGTACATATTTATGGTTATTCCCATTATTCGAAACAATATAATCAATTAGTGTGGTCAATTTTTGCTTATTCGAGTTAAAATTTTATCATTAAATGTAAAGAGGTCTTACAGAGTTTAATAATAAATATTTTTTTCCTTTTCTTCAAAGTAATTGATATTCCAATCTCCCATGGCGCTTAGAATTGTATTCATGAATAAAGCTCAATGAAATTCAATGTTCATTGAAATAAAGAATTGTGCTTAGACAATATCAAACATTAATTAATTGGTGTAGATTATTTGGTCATATCATTTCAGTTCATAAGAAGACAAATCTGTTATTTAAAGTTTAAATTTCTTCCCTAATTCGGAATCGAAGATTACTAAAAGCACTTCACAACTTTCGATTTATTATTACATATATTAGACATAGAATTATTGTTTTGCCACTGCTGCTTCTGGGTGGCCACATCCGGCCGCGACTGCAAATATTTAAGTTGTTCCTGGCCGTAAATTTTTAAATGTACATAATATTAACCATATTTCTCATAATTTATTTGGATATGTATACACCTTCAATACATTCATTATTTATTGTAAGAACTATGTGTAATTCGATTTGACAGTCAAAATAGAAGCTAGACGTACAGCTGCTGAAATCATGACTTGAAATTTAAAGCCGTACCGGCAGCGGCTTTAAAGATTTGGGATGTAGCCGGCCAAAGCCGCAAAACACTAATTTCAATGTCAATTTTTGGTGCACAAATTGAGGATAATGTTGAAAAACTGGATAATTTAGGGAATGTAAATCTCAATACTAACTTGAACTCTGTATTAGGAAGTAAAATATCTATTTAATTTTTGTGTAAAATGATAGTTTATTATAATTTGATGTATCATGTCGTACACAACACAGATTATTTCAAAATTTTAAATTCTATTCGAAATATCAAATGCAACATCTGTTGATTTATCCAGAAGGACATATCAAAATGTTTAATGATATCAAAGAAATTCAAATTAATGACAGGACTGTCAAGTCTATTGTAAATTTAATCTAAATTCTTTTCTATAACAAAATGCTAACGTTTAACTAGTTGCACGTATTATTGAATACATTATTAAGAGAATGCATTCGAAACAAGCATGCTTCACATCTTTCTTTCGCATCGTCCACCCAAAAATCCGTCTGAAGTGACAATAACTTAAGAAAACGCTTCTCAACCTTTTTCAAAATGCTAGGGCCACAACCGAAAAGCGGTGAAAGAATAGGATGTTTTACAACGAATTGAAACATTCCAACCAATACTACTTTGACTTGATCTATCTATTTATATACCTATATATTTATTATTATTGCTATTTTGTTATTATATTCAAGCTTTACTTCTGGTACGTGATACAAATTATAATGTAAATGGAAAAATATGAAATTTGCTATAGTGTATGGAGGAGAGTCCAAATATTAATATAGTTAAGCACCTTTGCTTTTATTATTGTTGCATGCTTAGAAAAAGTGACTCTTTCTTACAGTTGGTGATTCATGTCTGGATATATTTTATGTTCATTCGAATCCAACTTTTTATTTAGCTGAATTCCGAGATGTTTGTTTCATTTATTGATAGAAATTCCATATTTTTACAATTAATTTTATTATTCATCTTTGATAACAATTTTGGATTTTTGATGCTAAAATGAGTAAAACATAACATCACAGGCTTCTTTTCATTTACAATGAGGTTGCATTACAGTTTTCAAATTTTGTTCAAAACCGACTTAATCAATCTTACATGACGAATAGCTTCAAAATCTATGCAATATTTCCTTTCAAAAAAAGCAGGACTGCAATGCGCTTTGGCTTACCATGCAAAAAGATTTCGAAGCTTCATAAAAGTGTAGGCCCGTTTAGCACAATCGTTAAAAGCATTTTGATGCCGCGTGTTAAGATAGCACTCAGAATCGATTTTCGTATGCGTTGTGCGAAGGAATATTTTGCAGAAGAAATATATCGTGTTTCTAATAGGTTCAATACAATATATCATGCAAAAATGATGGAGAGTTTAAATGAAAAATACAGAACTGAAGACATATTGATAATAAGTAGACCAAGTACAAAGAATCTGAAATATATGTCTTAGAAACAGTGATTGCATTTTATTCAAGTGCAAGTATTCGATACCAAAAAATAACTTTCTTCTGAGGGACCGAAAAGAACATGGACCAAATATAGCTGGTGCCGCATACCTCTACTGGGTCCCTATCCAGGCTTTGAGATTTGCTCCCGGTTCAAATTATCCATAATCCTAACTGTTCTATTTATTTCTTGTCTATTTTAAGATTATATATGTATTATTAATTAAGTCAAATGCTGAATGGAAACATTGTAGCTTAGTAAATTTAATATAGACCTAATAACAAATGTAATATAATATAATAGCAAATATTGAATCAAAATGGTACCTGCCTCAGTCAAAATTGAAAAGTTTATCCCGGTTTGTGGTGGGTCTGTCTTGTTTTTTTGATACGAAGACCTGCCTGCCTCCTACCAATCTCTTGATTTGCAGGTCAAAATAACTTACAAATAACTTTGTCAATTTTTTCAAAATATTTCAAGTATTTGCTAACAACTTTAGTCGCTTCTATCTTTTGTCTAAGTTTTTACATTTTCATCTGAGGTTTTTAAAGTTTATTTCAATTAATTGTAACACAGCAAATCATAGAATGAGATCATTCTATACCAGTATACAACAACAGCATTCAAATATCTAAAAAAGAAATGATTAAGTGAGAGATATAGATCTCTTTCTGCTCAAGGTGCTAAAAAGTAACGTTAAAATATCAGGGGTAAATTTTGTTTCAGTTAACCTATCTAGAAAATTCTTCAAAAATTTCGATCATTGAATATTAAAGTTTCTTATACAAATAGATTACGTAATGTGCAATATTAGTAAATATAAATATAACATAGCGTAAATGTTAGTGAGTGCAAGATGGTAAATGATTTGAGGAATTCGTCCTCTAAAGCCCCTGTAGTTGGTATCCATTTAGGAAGAGCTTATTCCTGTGTAGGTGTAGTTCAACATGGTAAGGTAAAAATTATTGCCAATGATCATGGAAATCGTATTACTCCCAGTTGTGTTGCTTTTACAAATAATGAAATATTGGTTGGAGAATCGGCAAAATCCCAAATGGCGCTCAATCCTAAAAACACTATCTTCGATGCGATACGTTTAATTGGAAGAAAGTTTAATGATTCAACCCTTCAAGCTGATATGAAGAATTGGCCTTTTAAAGTAGTTGATGTTGATCGAGCAAAAGTTCAAGTTCAATACAAACAGGAAATAAAAACATTTTTTCCTGAAGAAATTTCTTCAATAGTTCTGGCTAAAATGAAAGAAACTGCAGAAACGTACTTAGGAAAAAGAATCACGGATGTAGTTATAACTGTCCCAGCCTACTTTAATGATGGTCAGAGTCAAGCAACTAAAAACGCAGGGCTAATGGCAGGGTTGAATGTCATACGGATTATTAACGAGTCTACTGCTTCAGCAGTTGCTTATGGTTTAGATAAAAAGTTTGAATCTGAAAGAAGAATTCTTATTTTTAATTTGGGTGCAAGTAGCATTGATTTAACTGTGTTATTTGTTGAAGAAGGTATCTTTGAAGTCATTTCAAGTGCTGAGTATTCGCAAATCAATGCAAACGACATTGATGATACAATATATAAACATTTTATAACAAAATTTGAAAACAAGTATAAGAAAGATAATTTCTGTGAGAAACATTCCCTGAAAGGTTGTGAACTTACTAAACGAGCTTTGCTTTCAAATGCAAACTTTTTATTTAACATAGATTCTTTTGAAGGATGCGAGCTTTGTACTGGTTTTACTAGTCAAGAAATTGATGAAATATGTAAAGATTTTATTTCAGAAATAGTTGAAAATTTTTTAAACAAGGTTAAATTGGGGAAGCAAGACATTCACGAAATCGTAGTTGCTGGGGAATCTTGTCGATTCAAGTCAATTGTCAAAATTTTGACAGAGGTTTTTATCTCAGCAGAACTCAATGCAAACATTAATCCTAAGGAAGTAGTTGCTTGTGGAGCGGCAACCGTTGCATCATATTTTACCATATCCCATGAAGCACCGAGGTCATTAATAATATTGTAGAATTTTTATTGTGTTATATGTTTGATATGAAAATGTGCATTTTAGCCTATAAAAACGGATATAGAATTCTCTGATGAATAGCACTATAAAATTTTAAAAGAAGTAGAGAATCCTATGAGCTTGATGTGCGCAATCCAATTTTGACCTTATCTCTGTTTATGAGAAGGAAGGAATAATGGACATGCTTGTATTTATCACTTACGGTTTTTATAAATACTATTTGTGTATTGACCTCAAGGTTTTAGCACCGAATTAAAAAAATTGTGTGTTACCAACGACCGCTGTCATAATAATGTATGGGCTATATTGATTACTTCTTATGAAATTGGCCCTCATAGAGACACAACCTCCTTTCAATTTTTTGTCATCATAATGCTAAAACAAAAAGTTTTCTCAAAAAAGCACCAGGAAGGAAAGTGATTGTCATTTCAAAATTTATTGTTAATTTTAAATAAGTGACAGCTCTTAAACATAACATCAGTGCTAGGATTTAGAGCCTAAGGCTACTAAGATGTGCCCTGAATTTATCATTTTTAGAAAACCAATAATTACTGAGCGCATTGCAAAGAATGAGCATACATATAGTTTAGAGACGCTAGCTCAGAGTTGGAACTGGCCGAAAATTTTAAGGCCGGGCCGTTAGTTGGCCGGCAACATCTAATCCCGGCCGGTTTTGACTCGTAAATTTTATTTGCATTATATAATTAATCTGTTCAAGTATATATGTTTATACAGTACTGGCCAAAAGTTTAGGAACACTTTCCAGATTTAGAAATTTTTGTATTTTACAATAAAAAACGCAATGTAGAAACAATATAATATCACAATGTAGAAACAATATGATAACACCGTGTAGAAAGTAAATTATTGGCCAAACACGCAGCAATGTGATTTGACATGGACTCGATCAGCTTTCTACAATAATCATCAGTAATCTCTGTGCACCATACAATTTAATTTGCCCTTCAACTTTGGCGCTGTGGCAAGGCGCACCATCTTGTTATAGTACAGATGTTTCGCGAAGCTGCATAAACATGGGAACTTTCTTCTGAATTATTTTAATGTAAGCCTTGGCTGTGACTGTTTCGTTGTGAGGAACAAAATGCAGACAAGCACGCCCATTCGCAGTTATAGAACCCCAAATCATCACAGAAGGTGCTGAATCGTTAGTTTGTTGCTTGTAACGTGTGTTGAATCTTTGGTTTCTTGGTCGTCATACGTGTGGCCTGTGTGATGTAAACTGGCAAATCTTGGATTTGTCACTAAACATTACTTGATGCCACATCTCAGGGGTGTAATGTTGATATTGCCTGCAGAAGCGCAACTGGTGTCCAAATTTCTTTGAAGACAATCGGGGTTTGGCTGCCAGTTTGCACGCTGGAAGGTCAAAGGTAGTATTCAATCGACGCCTAATGGTGCGTGTTGATACATTCTGCACTACTGCACCTATATTTGCTTTGACTTCAGAAGGTGAAGAGAATGGTTGATTGACGACGTAAGGGTGAATGAGACGGTCAATCTGAGGGGTTGTCACTTTTGGTCTTCCAGACCGCTTGTGAGAGCAAAAATTTTGGAGTTTTTGATAATGAGGGAAATTTCTGGATACCGAAGATACTGACACACCCATTCTAACAGCTATAGCATGACAATTATACCCTTCCTCATACAAGATATGAATTTGAGTACGCTTTGTTGGTGAAATTTCACTACTACGGACCATATTTCAAACTATAATGATAGTGATTTTTCAGTGAAAATGTATTGTGTGTAAATCTAAAGTTGTGTTAATTTGATTGGCTAAATGAATCTGTTGTAAATTCTAAGAAAATTTTGGGAATTCCAAGATTTTACGAAGTTTCCAAGAAATAGCATAAAACACGCTTTAGACAGGTTACTGTTCCCAAACTTTTGACTAGTACTATATATATATATATATATATATATATATAT
>CABFPE010000385.1:661159-674577 GCA_900660155.1 Hofstenia miamia | reverse complement strand
ATATATATATATATATATATAAACTGTTTATACATGGCGATGCAAAGAGCTGATATTTCATAATGCAAATTTCAAACTACTATGAATATATTTTTAGAAAATCGAAATTTTGATATTATAAACGAGTTGCTTTATCAATCATTATAGTTTGCATTGCTGTGGCATTTGACCTCACTTAGCATTGAATAATATATAAGTAATTATACAAATAAATATTCTTAAAAACTTTTCCGTGAAGGCCAAGCATAATTTTCTCCTCTTGTAAGATGTGTCAAACTTCTCAACTGACATGTATTTGCGTTTGAATTTCTTTGCAAACGAATATTTTTCAAATTAATTTGGAGTGTCCTTTCCAATATTAGAAAAATACAAGTATTCAAGTTATTTATTTATATTAAGTCTCAAAATTTCAAGTGTTAATCCTATAGATTATACTTTATAATGATAAACAGTTTTTGTTAATATTATTAGTAAGTTCCATAACAAAACCAAGTAAAACTACCTTATCAAAAAGCAGAACAACTCAATTTATATGAAAATTTATGAAAAATTCCATAAAGTAAATTTAATTAATATTCTAACTGCAATATTATAGATTGCTGGAACAAAAAATGTTTTTTCAAACTTTAGATTTTCATGAAAATTCCTCTCAAACTCAGCAAAATATTATTCCATATCTATAAGATAATACAATAATTTTTTTTATAATTTTGGCCGGTAACTTTACCGGCCTTCTTTGATATGTACCCAGGTGCCGGTTCCATCTCTGCGCTAACTTTGGCATTGGGTGATAATCATCCTACCAGGAAGCATTCTGACTTTTGCTTATGTTAGGTAAACCTACAGCTATGGTTAGTAGTTAACTCTTGACAATACAACATCAATTTACATCTAGCAAATCAGACTTATCGAATATACCATGCCCAAAATGGAATTAGATTATTACATGTATCTATTATCTAAGAGCTGAGGAAATAATTAACATTTATTGCTGACCTTGAGGTAGAAATTAAGACTTTGAGAACTTCAGTAGTTTACTTTGTGAAACGTCATGTACTACGGAAGCACCTACTACCAGTGGTTACTTATCGAAGTCAATCCTATTGGAATCATTACCTATCACTTGTATAGTAGTAGATAGAGCAAAAAATGGATTCAGATCGTTCAACATGGATGGCTTGACGATTCTACAATATGAACTAAAATTTAAGCAATAAACCAACATGACTTAATCTCATTTATTGAGAAAAAATTCACACGCACGACAATAAATCTGTTGTGATGAGCGTGTCTTTAATAATATGCTTAAACATATTCTGTTTCCCACACTGAACTTTCACGTTTCCAATACAAATTTCTTTTGCCATAGCATTGCACTTGTAAAAAATCGTCTTTAAAAGATGTTTCTATCACAATATTCATAATGAGCTATGGTTGAAAAAAGGTACATTATTAATTAATGTCATTATTTTCACTCTTCAATATCAAAATTTTGATTGATAAGCTTCATCTCAAATACAGCACTTCATTCTCAAACTTTCTTTATTCTTCAGTCTACAAACACAAACACTACACTCTCAACTGCATCTCTGTTATTTGTCTACAATACATTATACCGATTTTACCGTCTTGAGAATGTTTCATCGAAATTTATCTCTCTGAGACTTCTCTTTGCAGCCAAAAAAACATCTTAAAATATTTTTCTTTTGTAAATTACCGGCACATGTACATCGATTTTGAAAGGTCATTCATTTATAATATAATATTTTCTAATGCTAAGCATCCTTCTATACAGCTACATGCTACAGCATGTTTAATTCTACAATGGCAATTCATTTCATTAAATACACTCTCATATAAACTGCCTTCAAATAGACATATTTTGTATTTTTTGTTACAAACAGTGTGAATTCAGGAATTGCTTATTTATTATAATAACGTCTCAAGAAATGTGAATAATTATAATTTCACACTACTGAGGGAAGAAAGATAACTTGATTTGTTCAAATATGTGTTGTGGAAGCATTAAATTGATTGCGGCTTGACAACTTCAATACAAGCACTACAACAAATTGAAATAGCTTGATTTAGATGTCGAGACGTAGAGAATAATTAATCATTATAGATGGCTTTACAGATTGAAACGTGTAATACATGTTTGAAATAGAAATATTCCCTTTTTGTTTTGAAAAATCGACGTTGGGAATAAACGTTTTAGAAATTCGGTTAAATTCTTTACAAATCAATGATGTACGTAATAGTGAAATATCTAATAAAGCCTCTCCGACAACAATTGATTATAGATGCTTAGCGGATTAAATATGCATAAAATTGAAGCTAATATCGGATTATTAAGTGAACCTAATTTCCTTCTACATGAATGTTCGCTTAAAATATTTTTTGCAAACTGTTAACATTGGCGGTGTTACATTATGAGTACTTATAAATATGTCAACTGTTCCTAACTTTTTGCGTTATATAGATTGTTTGTGTGAAACATAGCTTTGTTTATATAAGATCTGGTCTTTAATAATCATATCAGAGAAACGAAAAATGAATGTTTGTATACTACTGCAAGTT
Organism: Hofstenia miamia; assembly: GCA_900660155.1. Classification (NCBI taxonomy): domain Eukaryota; kingdom Metazoa; phylum Xenacoelomorpha; order Acoela; family Hofsteniidae; genus Hofstenia; species Hofstenia miamia. The sequence goes on along the minus strand of CABFPE010000385.1, from coordinate 671,997 downwards.
GAAAATCCACATCATGTTCAGAAAGGTAATTCTCAAGTTCACACTCTTAAAAATCGATAAAGTCAGCAGCATACTGTTTTTGGGAATATAACTAATGTTTAAATGATACTTAAAATCGGAATATTGAGTGTCTATCCATAATAATTCAAACTACACTGAGCTTTGATATTAAGTGGATAATTTTGAATCAAAATTGTAGTTGTAATGTCATTTTTCTTAGAATTTTTTGGCCTAAACGAATGAATTGCATCACATTCATAGTTTGATTCACTTCCACTTGCAGTCTCTTCTTGTTCATCCAGATGGTCTAATTCTCTATCTTTGTAGTAACGATATGAATTTCTCTGAAAGTGGGCTCGACACTTCATTGCAAAATGGTTCAATTTGCCACATTTATTGCAAATTTTTCTAAATGCAGGACAGTTTCAAGGTGAGTGTTTTCTGCCGCATTGCCTACATTCAAACTGCTGAAATTGAATGCTGAAGGTGCATTGATTCTTACGTTGTCGAATTGCATCAATCTCCTGTTTGATGTTGATCTCATCCTCATCTTTTTTAATTGTTTTAAATGCTCAGTGATTTCTTCACCGCACGGCAGAACTGAGTTGTTTTGTGACGATTAATGTTGGGTTCCCTTAAAAGTGTTTCCTGAAGACGTATATATTGTACCGAGAATATAATCCTGTCTCTAATAAGGCTGTCTTCCAGTTGTCTAAAATTACAATGCTTTGCTTGGGTTCTTAGCAAGTTTACGTATTGATCGATATTTAGGATTGATTTTGCTAACTTGAAAAACTGATATCGTTCGAAAACCTCGTTTGGTGCCTCTGATGAAGTAATCATCCAACTTTGATACAACATCAATGTATTTGCTTTTGTCTTCTGTTCCTGACCAGAAAAAGTTTGTGACAATTTCGATAGCAGCATCGCCAAGACAACAAAGTAAAATTCCAATTCGAACTTTATTCAGCTTTTCATCTGCTTCAATAGCCGCCACAAAGAACATGAAATTCCTCTGTTATTTATCCACTCTGTATGTTTGGACAACAATATCAAGTGGAAAGGGTTTTAGAGTTTCAAAAACAAAGTTACCTCAAACGACGATGCTCATATTTTAAAAGTAACGACGTAGAAGGGTTAGGTCTGGCTTTATTGTCATGCAGCCCATCATGTTTCACTCTGACAATCTCTTGGATACACCTCTTGATGCCGTCAAGGTGGTAAACTTTTTTATACCATCAGCAACAGTTTATGATTTTTACCTCCGTGTTTTGCAAAAATTTCAAATGACTTTTTGTTAGGATTGAAGGATAGAATATTGAAACCATGTTTCAGCACATAAATACAATTATCCTCTATTTGCTTACATATCTCTAGAAAGCTATGTTTAGTCCTAGTAAAACTTCTAGTGCTTATATATGTTATTTTTAAGTTTTCTTTATGCTCAAATCTAAGACTGGACTAGGGTTTAAATTAATATCCCCGCTTAATATAAGCAGTATTAAGGTGAAATTGCGAACATCAAATTTACATATTACGTGCAGATATGCATTTACAATGTAAAATAGATCACTAGATTTCTTGTTAGTGTAACTAACAAGTATGTTTAATTTATGCCGTTTGCTTTGTAAGGTACTTTGTTTAAACAGGCATTCGAGCGTTATAATACAGAAGATTACCTTGATTAGTAGCACCATTTTTTCAAACTCTGCGTAATTAAGTGGATTTCTCTTTCCAGTCTTATTGATTTGTTGCGGATATTGTTCAAATTTAGATTTAGAGGTTCATTTTCTTTTTAATTGGTATAAAAAACCTTCGTTTTATTAAAGTGCATATCACGGCTGTACCTTTAGTTGAAAGGTATTTTCCATCAGGACCAAGCATTTCGATTGTTATAATTCTTTTTGACAAGGAAAGAGGTGAAAACATATAAAATAGATATGTTAGAATTTTGTTTGCTCCTTAATAGCTCATTGTAATTTAAAACAACTTTGTTTAAGTTAGGATTATGGCTGAAGGCATGAATCTCCATTAAAGTAATAGTGGTAGGAGAAAATCTTTCTTCAAGCACATTTATTAAAGAGTCTAAATGATTTGAAAAAATTTTCTGTAACATTTTCAAAGTTTGTGTTTAGAGCTTATGTAGCACCAGTACTTAAAAACTATGAAATCAATATGTTCTTCCATGATAATCTTCAGAGATTTCGCATAAATCTTTAGTCTCTTTTCCAGAATAAAAATGGACAAGTGGGTTTTATTTCTTACTAATCTCTGTGCATTGAAAGTCCCTAAAATTGAATTGCTGATAATTCAAATGTCAGTCCTTTTCCCATGTAAAATTTTAGTTTGCTTGGATTTCTAGACTGATGAAGTGTCCTTGACAGTTTCACCAATATCTTCATCCAGTGCCTCTATCATTGTATTTGGACAATCTGAGTTATTTTTAGGATTCAGGATTTCATGCAGAAATAAAAGGGTTCTTCTCAAATCAAACTTTCTAACTTCTAAGTTAATTAATGGTAGCAGTATGAGATTTTGAACTGATTTCATTTGAAAAATCTTCATATCTAGAGATCAAAATATTTTAATATTCAAATTTTCTAATAGGTTAAAATCACGACTTTCTGTGCCTCGTGTCCCATCACGGTTTTGCAGTAGACATATTTCTCTTTATAACTCCTTATAACATAATTAACTGACAAAATCTAAATAGAAATATATTCATTTGGGTCAAATAATAATTCATTCTCAGAAAAAAGATTACTAGTCCTATGTCACCAACGTCTTTTCAAAGGTCTAATGATTTCTTGTTCTTTTCGTTACTTTTTGAAATGAGCAACACTCTACCAACAATGCCTACACCAGCACAGCTATTGTTATGGAGTGGCAATAAATTCAAAGCTAAAACATACGTCTTAGTAATATATAAGTTACCTAGATACAAAACCCATCAAATTCATTCTAGCTTTATAATGGATGAGGTTATTCAAACATTGTGCATGATTAATGGTAATGGTATCAATTTTACCAAGTCTTTAATATGTCATTCTTTAAATCAATTTGGTAAATAGTGCTTGCATTTGTTTGAACATTTATTAGCATTGGCACGCACTTCGGTAAGTGCTTTTCGTTACGTATTAAGGTACATTGCTTTGAAACAGTATCAATATTAATAAACTTCAAAAAATATATTTTGTTTTTTGGTTAGTATAGTAAATCAATAAAAAAAATAACAATATAAGTATTTTCAGAATTAGTTTCTTAATATTTTTTAGATTCTTGAAAAGGAGGGCTGCTTGATTATAATAAAGATTTCATCAGATTTTATGAATTTAATTAAGATTAATACAAAAACTTCTGAACTCATTTACAGTCACCTATGACTTCGAATAGATATGGAAATAGGCTACCTATAAATGATGACGCACGATGAACAAAGTTTATCGCATTGAAAGGAAGAAATCAATTCGAATGTGCATGTAACCAAATAACACAATAAGAGACGCTTCAAATTATTCAAGGGGTGTGCTTAGCAATAAATGAAACAGACTAGAGGTTAAAATGCTATAATACATCAAACTCTAAAAAATTTGTTTGTTTCGAATCAACAACTTTCGCATTGTCGCATATTTCAAAATAATTTTCTTTGATTTGACCTTACGTTTAAATTAGAAATTTTGTTGTATATGGATTACATTAATGTAAGCGGATTATTCTCATTATTTAAATCCGATTAAATCAAATTTTCGATATAGTAATTCAATAATTAAGTGCTAGTAAATTTTTTATTCGTTCGACATGATTTTTTTTAAAATACAAGGATTTTATTCCAGTAATACAACTATTCGAATAGTAAAATGATGATGATGATGATGATGATGATGATAATGATGATGATGATGATTATTATTATTATTATTATTATTATTATTATTATTATTATTATTATTATTATGATTACGACAATGATAGTATTAATAAATTACATTCGTAACCCACCATATGCACAAGTCTCAAAGAAAAGCAGCAATACACATAGAAAAGGTAATAAAAAATCCCCATTACATTAAAAGCTAATCAAAGTCTAGCATAAAAAATAAGCTTTAAGTTTCATCTTAAATGTAGAGATCGATCTAGAGGATGTGCTATAATTCCGGACAAATTCAAATTGAATTCATGCTTAGTAAAAATTTTTCAATTTACCTTTCTATCATAATTTCTATTAAAAACTATGTATGGGGTTTTGTTATCATCGGATTATAATTGCATGTGGGGAGTTTTGATAAGTTAGAATACCCCTCGAAATTAATACAGAATTCAACACACTTTTATACCTGATAATAATCCAATTTTTCAATACCTTACGAATTGTACTGAAAAAAAACCAAAGAGAGCTTAGCGGAATTGAAAGTCGAGTCCATCTCTGCATAAGACCTCCTGCAAGCTGGTTGTGGTGCTTTGGGCAGATGTCTATTTTTTTTAAACTCCCTCCCACTCAATTGTTTATAAATAAATTTTGGATAAGAATAGTTGCATGATGATGAATACAAAGATTTGGGCTATTTCAGGTAGAAAATTGTGTTAAATTCTATATATCGAGGTCTATTCTAACTCATCAAAATCACCACATGCTATTATATTCTGATAATAACAAAACACCATGTGTAGTCTTTAATAGAAATGTTGATAAAGAGTTAAGTTGAAAATTTCAGTAAGCAAAAAGTTCAGTATAAATTTACCTATATTTTTAAGCTAAGCTTTATATTTATAAGTATTACCGCAAAAAAGTTACAATAATTTAAGTCTGTTTTGTTTAATTTTCCTAATCATCTTTTTGGCAATGTGTAATCAAAAGGCTCTTCAAGAATTTTAAGAGGCATTTTGACTAACAAACTGTATTCATTTTTGGTTTTTGCTCTATAGATGGAACAGTTGTTCTTAAAGATCTGAAGTATTCCACCATCTGCCATGGAACACACTTCCACTGTATCTTTGCCAAAGTTGACATCTTTAACGTATTAATATTCAATGTCTTTATCCAATTTATCTAAGTAAACTCTTTTTTCTGAAAAATACTCATTGTTCATAGCGATATATATACCATACTTGTCTGCTGTCCTAAATTTCCATTCAGTCAAATCCAGTAGCAGCCCTTATTGTATTTGCTTATATTGTACATGCTCTTTTCTAAAAATTAAATTACCAAAGATCTCGGTCTGTTTCCACACGATTTTCTCCTTGTTGTGGTATTTGTATTTTTGTTTCGCGGATGCGAGAATGCAGAATTGAAGAGCAACTATGCAAGTCCAAATCATTTCAAATAATTATGGGACAACCTGTAGATTTCTTGCACCTCAGCACTCAGCTGGCAAATTTTTCTAAGTAAGTGATGGGTCAAAAACAGCTATTGCAATGCACATAAAAGCATATGAGATTTGAACTTATTTTAAGCTAATTTTTAAATGCATTTTGAAGTTCATTAAAACACCTTTTAAATACATTATTATATAATAACTTTGCAAAACAAAAATATAAAAGTATATGATCAATCGTCTTCTAGTAGAAATTATTAAAATTCGGCTTTTCTATTTGCAGCAACACGATCCTTCTATCATTCACTTGTAAATTGGGTTTGGCAGTTTCTTATAATTTAAAAGTTTACTGTTGAAATTCAATATATTTTTTGCATTACTACCTAGGGTTTGGCTATGTACTGTTAAGCTTTGAACTAATAATGCTATAGTGACAAATGTCGAGAACTTGGTTATTAATCCTAATCTGCACAGTGTAGCTTTAGCTTAAAATCGTTTCGTGGGTGCAATACCCTGTAATATGTGATTATGGTGACAATTTGTAAATAAGAGTATTTGATTGCCTGTGGTGCTTGATACTGTTGTACGCGATTTTTAAACATATTCTGATTATCCCCATAATAAAGATTCAGATGCAGTCAATTTAAAGCCTCTGACGCACCAATGAGAAAGTTGCACCTAATCCAATGTTTGCTGGAAGTTACTGTGTAGACAGAAAACTAGGCTTTGAATTTACCATATTTTAGAAAATTGCACATTTTAGATTTCAAGTTCATGTCATCACTCGTTATATGCCAGCATTTAAGTATTCTCACTGTAATAAAGACACGGGGCAATTTTATTCCCTTCATGTAAAATTTTACTTAGTTTCTTTGCTTATATTAAGTACATCAAGTACTATTGTATGCATTGCATAACAGTGATATATATATATATATATATATATAGAGAGAGAGAGAGAGCAAATACTTGACTAAAATTTGAAATACGCATTCTAAAATTGTCCGATAATGCCTCTATTAAAGTGTCTAGAAGGAAGGACATTAATATATTAACGTCCTTGCTAGAAGCTGGTCTATATCGTCCTAAACTTATGATATGATTTTGGAACTTCTCCAAATATTGAATTCTTAAAAAAAAAATTTATGCATGTCCAACATTAACCTCAACTATTGTTTTGTAGACAAGCTAGTAAAGGTTGATTGGTAGGTACTCTGCATAATATCACAGATTGAAGACACATCTACAGAAGTTTGTCAATACCTTTTTGAAGAAAGAGGCATTTCTCTATTCTGAAGTTATCTCCGTTTTTTGAGTATTGACAATTAATATTTTTGTTAAATCATCACAGACTTTAAGCGGCAGTCGAGCAGAAAAATGCTCACATTTAAATACGTTACCAGTTTGCATCTTCGAAGTTTTTGCAAGTCCATCATTATCAGTAAATCGGTGTTTCAAGAATGCAAATTAAATATGCCGCAATGTGAAATTTCTATTTGCAATTGAAATACAAATTTCTTGAATCATTGATGTTTTCATAAAGAAATCCAAACTGCTCATCATATGTCTCATTCATTATTTTATTACCTCGCAGATAAGTTTCTGTTATATTTCTTGCAAGATACTTCTAACTTAACACACCGTTTACAGAATAAAAAGGGAGGCATGCATGAACGAAGACTTATCCAAAAATTAATCTCAGCGTTTACCGATCATGTCCCATTTGCTTAGTTTTCAATAACTTTAATTTGTTAAGACTATATATATTGTCATCAATATATTTGCGCAATACACGACCCCATAGCAATTTAAATAGCTAATAACCTTTTGCAATTATTAAAATAAATTAAATGAAAGATGTTCAAAACATGCGAATATATTTATGAGAATATTAGAACATTTTTGTACGTAATTGACCCTTTTAAAGAACTCAAATGATAAACTGATAATAAATGCTATCGAATATTTCGTATTCAATGTTACTTTTCATATGTATTTTTTTTTCATCTAATCTCACTCTCAGCACCAAGGAGCTTCTTATCTTGTGCAAATCATTTTCCCCTAAATCTTCAGTTCCGGAGTTTTTTATCACAAGAATCTTTAATACACATAATGAATAAGAATTTCCCGATTCATATTGAAATATATTAAATTCTCACAGGTGCTGGTTGTCTTCATCGTCCAGTGTAAGTGTTTTCAGTTTTTATCTTGTAGTTGTAAATATGTATACAACAATTCTGTATATAATAGCAAGCTTTGATGTAAATAGAGATCAGTATTAGAAAAGATGATAATGCGCTAATCCACGCGATATCACAAAATTAGAAATTCCCACAATATAATAAAAATCTATATTAGTACATTTTGTTTTCCAAATATCATGCTTAGACAACTGTACTATTAAAATGAAATTGTATATGTAACCAGTACCTTTAAACCTAAAAAAATTAGTGCTTAAATTTAACAAAGCAAAACTATGAAATATGTAGTTTCATTTTAGGTTGGCAGATATAAACAGACTTGTCAGTAAGTCGAGCTTGAGCACTGCATCAGATATAAAACGAGCCTTTAGTTGATTTTTTGTTCTGCTTTTCCCTTTTCTTGCAAAAATATAGCATCTTAATTCAAATTTGGACGTTATTAATCGCATCCTACAAAATAATCTCCATTGTTTCAACGTGAGAACCGGACGGAAATTTGAAGAGGAGCGCATATAGTTGACCAGTATTTTCTATTTATAATCTAGAAAATGACTTTTAATTTCTTTTAATCTAGAAAATCACTTATTGTGTTACAATAATCTGAATTCAAGCTAAATTTGTAGCAAAACACAACATTTCTACATATAAATTCTCTGGATAAATTTAATCACTTTTTCATTTTTAACCGAATGAAAATTTTTGGTTTAGCTAGCAAGCTAACCTATTCTTGCATTATATTTGAAGTATACAAACTCAATATAAACTCAATTTATAGCCAAAATTAATCAGTGATTACAAAAAGATAAAACTAAAATATTCTAATTGCAATACTGCCTGCTAAAACAATAAAATTTTCTGAACCTTTAAATATTCATAGGATTTTCACCCAAACTCTCTTCTAATCAGATAAAACCAGAAATATATTTATATTTTGGCAGGTAATTTTACCGGTCTTTATTGAAATTCCCAAACGGCTCCAGACCTGAAATTTGCCGCCTGGCGGTAGCCGGTTTCATCTCTGATTCATCTAGACAAGCTCTTTTGTCTACATACAACTAATTTCAACCCATTTTCACTTGCAATTAATCTTGAATCGCCAAGCCTGTGTAAAAGCTGCAATTTGTTATTCAATATGTACTTCGTATCTAACCATCTACATGTAATTTTAATTTCAAATCTCTTTGTCGTGCGTAATAACATACCACTAACAAAGTTAATAAATCCAAAATATTGATTTAGGAAATGGAATATGCTAAGATGTTCGGATTTGTCGCTTTGCCTTCAGTGGGGGGAATGCTTAATCGAATGAAAAAACCAGATTGGTATGAAAAAGAACTAATCAGGCCGTCATATCGTCCTCCGGGTTGGGTTTTTGGTCCAGTGTGGACAACTTTGTACTCTCTAATGGGCTATGCATCCTATCGAGTGTACACAGAGGTTGGATTCAGCCAAGCAGCGCGCGTACCCCTTGGGGCATATGCATTCCAGCTACTTTTAAATTGGGCATGGCCACCAATATTTTTCAGGCTTCACCGAGTAGGTTTGGCATCAATAGAAATGACTGGGCTATATGCAATGGTTGTATATACAACATACCAGTTTCAGAAAATTGATGCAATTTCAGCTAGGCTGCTTTACCCATACATTGCGTGGCTTTCGTTGGCATGGACATTAAATTTTCATATGTACATCTTAAATAAAGATAAAAAGAAGTTGAATTAAATGGTTTTAAACCGCATTTTGTATTCAATTTATACTGATAAAGTTTAGGTGGTGCTATATAAAATAATATTTTGTCAGCAATTATTATATCGAATAGATAGAAAACCATGCCGAATGCTATGATACGATATCTTTTATATATATATATATATATATGGTGGGGCAAAAGTCACGCCCCAGCAAAAATAAAGTGAATTTTGTTACTCATTTTTTTAAATATGTACATGTACATCTAAATATGACTAGGGTATAACACAATATGCATTCAACAGTGCATAATAACACTTCAAACGTTCAACAGTTCAATAGTCGATCAGTCAATGAGATTAGCGCCACATGTGTATGTTTTTAAATTGCGGAGTTGATTATTTACATCTAAGGCCACGGTTAGACTAGTGATTGGTTCAAAAGTGATCTATCACATTTGAAAGAATTTCACGTCTAACCAAACCAGATAATTAGCGATGTGACGATCACAAGGAAATCGAAGGCTACGGTTAGACTATGTGATTGGTCACATGTGGTCTGTCACATTTTTGTAAAATCGCACGTCTAACCACCAAGATAATTGGCGATGTGACGTGATTTTGTTTCTTTTCTTGCTACCAATCACGTAGTCTAACCGTGGCCGAACGCGCACGATTTCTTCGTAATCGTCACATCGCTAATTATCTCGGGTGGTAAGACGTGCGATTCACTCAAAATGTGATAGATCACTTTTAAACAAATCACTAGTCTAACAATGGCCTAACTCTCTGTCCGTAACTGTTGTTCTCCATTCCAATTTCACTAGCTATAATTAGCTTGGTATGTGACGCATAATCAACCAGTTTTAATTGGCTGTCTTGAAATACCAATAATTGGTCCATTTTTCTTCCACGACACAGTAGATGGTGAAACTTACTTGCAAATGTTGCAACAAAATATCACTCCTGCAATTAGAAATGCAATGGATTTGAATGATGTATGGTTTATGCAGGAGGGAGCTCCAGCCCACTACGCCAGAAAAGTTCGTGAATATTTGAATGAAACCTTTCCGAATCACTGGATCGGTAGGGCAGGTCCTTTGCCATGGCCAGCAAGGTCTCCCGATCTAACCTCCTTAGATTATTTTTTATGGGGTCACTTGAAGTCTGTAGTCTACAATAATCGACCACGAACAATCGAACAACTGCAAGAAAATATCATGAATGAATGTGGCAGAGTGACTCCTACCCACTTGGCCAATGTTTTACGTGCTTTTACAATGCGTTTGCAACACTGCATTGCTGCTGAGGGTAAGCAATTCGAACATCTCATTGACTGAAGTTTTGAAGTGTTATTATGAACTGCTGAATGCATCTTGTGTTGTACCCTAGTGATAATTAGATGTACACATAATAAAAATAAAATAATAACAAACAATTCCTTTTCTTTTTACTGGGGCGTGACTTTTGCCTATATATATATATATATATATCAATTGTGAGTATCGTTTGTGGGTGAGATTAATATTCAGTTATGGATGTAAAACAATAGAATGCATCGAATGACTTAAACATTTATATCCATTTGCATGGTTATGAGTTTTCAAATCATTATAACATTTTGTCATATAGAGGCT
>CABFPE010000385.1:642335-657760 GCA_900660155.1 Hofstenia miamia | reverse complement strand
ATATATATATATATATATATATATATATTCCAACAACAATGCTAGTTCAATTGAGTTTAAATGCAAGTATGTTAAGCTCTTATCCGACAAACATTTATGTATCACAATTTTCATCCGCCCTTTCTAGCACCCCTTACTTCTTCATGTAAGTATTAACATATCTAAGGAAGCTATTCGTATTATCGCATTACCAGCAGTGGTCTCTGGGTGCAAACACCCCTTTTTCTCCCTTTGAGAAAATATACGTTTTAAGATATCCAATTATTAAAATTTTCTGCCAAACTACAACAATTTACATCAGCCTAAGTTGAGAGAGACTTATTTTAAACTTACTTTGCTTGCAGCAGTCAAAATTATTACGTTAGAAGTTTTGCATCAGTCAATGAATGCAGTACTGATTACATTAAAGAGAATGTTTAAAGTTATTTGCAAGTTTAAATTTTCAAGTTAATTCTCCTATTTCTCATGTATTTCAAATAATATCCATTATAATATTAAGCCCAATTAACTTTCAAATTTCGGAGCCTAGCCCATACTCTGTCCATGTCCAAATCTTATACTTGTATGGAATGAATTGGGAGACGCAATGTGTGTGTAAATGTGCTTTTGCATAGATTTAGGAAAAGTGAAGCTGTAGATTAATTGTGAATATTTTTGCGAGAATTAGAAATTGACATAGGAAGGCCAAGCCGGGCTTGTGCCTAAACAGTGCAAAAATCTGCCGAAATTCCAGGATTTTCTTACTATTATACAACCGTGCATGCAGATCAACCAAATTAATGCGTTGAAAAAATGGGTTGAATTGACACCAATTTAAGTGTGTCTGTTCGCTTTCATCTTCGATGAGAAGCAATAAACAATCAATTTGCTAGTTCTATCTAGCTATTAGTTAAAATTTAGATTTGCGCACGAGCTAATTTTGGATGACCTTAGGAAATGTCTATTAGCTGCAGTTTGATTAGCTAGTGATGGTCTCTTGTGTGTTTTTGCTGTTATTTGTGGAATTTGGTTTTGTTTCTACTCCGCTTGACCCGACTACCGACTTCTCTGAATATTTAATTTCACTGAACTAAAAATTTGGATCATGGTCGAAAACTTCCCATGGGGACTTAGTTGGGTTGATCTAATACGTTTAAGATCAGTAAAGGAGGGCTTACTAACATGATAATCGACTAAAGGCAGGCGTTGCATAACATAGAAAGCACTCATTTCAGAAAATGGAACCAAAATTACTTTCAAGTAACACGCTTGCATTGTAATTGGCGATTTTAGAGCTTAGGGATGATATATTTAGCGACTTGCTTTAAGCATTTGTTTGCGTTAAGTACATTAAGATTAACAGTAACACATCTGATATCAACTTTTGTATATCGTCAATCAGTAACGAAAAACCTTGTTTTATGCGCCCCACAAATTTGCTTTCACTGCAATGTCAAGCATGAGGCAACTGAGTGGATTGAGGTGTTCACATTAAAGCTAAAAAATTGAGAAGGATAAAAGCAACCGACACAGAAAACTGTCATGTAGAAATTAGCAATTTAACGAGTGTTCTATATTTTGAAATTCCAATATATTTAAAGTGAATAAACGCTTTCTCTACTTTAAACTTTTAAGCGAAAATATAATGATATACCCTTTTACTTTCTTTCTAGTTGGTTGCTGACTGTCCATGCTTCTTGAAAAAGATTGCTCAGGGTGAATTTTTGTTTCATACACATCAAGTTTTGATAGAGGCGCATTTACTGCAGCTGGCTCTGATTTCTTAAAGAATGACCTGAAACCAAAACTTCTTTCTGGAGAAGGAACCGATTGTTCATTTGAAGGAACAGAATTTGGAGAGTTAACATTTTTTATCGGTGTGAACCACGGTGAAGCAATCGGTTCAGTGGTTTCTGCATCTCCTCGATTCAGGCTGCATTTTTTGTCCACTTCAGAGTAATCATTTGCCGATTTTGATGTACTTTTTATTGTTCCACGAATCTACACATGCCTCTATTGTAATTTTTAAATGTAACACAATATAATAATAGATAGAAACAAAAAATGATTTATAATTTCATAGATTAAGCCTAACTTTGTTATCCGAGATACAACTTAGATATAGATAATGTGATAAATTTTTAAAGGCCAATTACAATGAACTTTAAAGACTACAGATGTCGTTTAAGCTTCATGAATTATTAAATGTGTTCTACTTTATATTAACTATTTAATGTTTAATTTAGGTGCCTACGCGTATTTGTTTACAGCTGAAAATCTTTTATAGTATATGTATTTCTATTTACCATATAAAATTCGCTTTTTAGCCGAAACGAATTATGACTGGAATTTTAGTGTGAGAAAAGTGTTTATGAATTATTCAATTTGACTGGTAATGAACCCGAAGCACCCTAATTAGGAGAAACGCAATACCTTTGTAAAATAGTGAACGGCATTTTGCAAATTTCACAATAATTCAAACACCGCTGCAAGTCAATTAAGATGTTATTTAAAAACTACATAAATGTTTGTAGTCTTCAATAATATTTAATTAATTATAAACTTATGCTGACATTTGAAAATTTTTACCTATATATATATATATTTATATATATATATATATATATACATATATATATATATATATATAGCGTGAGGCAAAAGTCGCGCCCCAGCAAAAATAAAGGGAATTTTTGTTACTCAATTTTTTAAATATGTACATGTACATCTAAATATGGCTAGGGTTTATGCAGGATGGAGCTCCAGCCCACTACGCCAGAAAAGTTCGTGAATATTTGAATGAAATCTTTCCGAATCACTGGATCGGTAGGGCAGGTCCTTTGCCATGGCCAGCAAGGTCTCCCGATCTAACCCCCTTAGATTATTTTTTATGGGGTCACTTGAAGTCTGTAGTCTACAATAATCGACCACGAACAATCGAACAACTGCAAGAAAATATCATGAATGAATGTGGCAGAGTGACTCCTACCCACTTGGCCAATGTTTTACGTGCTTTTACAATGCGTTTGCAACACTGCATTGCTGCTGAGGGTAAGCAATTCGAACATCTCATTGACTGAAGTTTTTGAAGTGTTATTATGAACTGCTGAATGCATCTTGTGTTGTACCCTAGTGATAATTAGATGTACATATAATAAAAATAGAATAATAACAAACAATTGCTTTTCTTTTTACTGGGGCGTGAATTTTGCCTCACCCTGTATAATTAAATATATACAATTATATATAAACGTATCAAAATAGTGCATTGCATGCCCAAACGAATATGTTTGCACCTCAAAGTACAAATTAAATAGCATTCCTCCGCTACGACCCCAGGAGGTTTTCAATCGTATTTGAAATAGAAACTGAAATGTTTTTATGCTGAGTATATTTATTTTAAAATTTTGATAAATAATATAACAATAAAGGTTAAATTAAATTCGATAACGTAATGATCAAGGCATCCAAAATTATTACTTTAAAATATTTAAACTTTAAACTTATTGAAAATGTAACGTATATTCTAATGACCCTTTCCAACTATGAAAATTTCAAAAATCTAACATCTCTTATTTCTCAAATTGAAATAAATCAAAGAAATATTTCAAGATAATACTTGAGAAAGATTCAAAATCAAGACTGTTTATTTACCAATATGAATATCAAATGAACATTAGAAGTTTGGTTTACAGTAATTGAGATACGTCATTGTTACAGTCATGAATTTCCTGCAAATCAGTAGATGACATTTTTCATACTTATCGGAACTTTTGCATGGTTCCTCACCATTTTATTGTATACAATGATAGAGGATTGTTACATCGTGACAATAACTTTTGTAAATTTATTTATTGAATATCCTTGGCAGTAAATATAATTAGGTAACACGAGACTGCTTTTTTTCAACCTTAATTGCAGGGAGTTGCTGAATAAAGTATGTTTATTGGAAAAACAAATACCTATAAATAAGTACAAAACCAAAACGCAGTTGATATTTTAACCAAAAAATAAATAGTTATGATCAGATAAAATTAATGACCATGTTTAAATTATATTCAATATGCATCATCATGATGCCAGTATATTTGCTTTCATTTTTAACAGTACTAAAAAAATTGGCATTTTTAATCTTCAAATTTCCAGAAAGAAAGACAAATGAAAATTGTGGTCTCGTACTACCTACACACATTATTGATTGGATGCATAATTGGGAGTCACAGTAAGCACTTTATGCTGAGCACAATGTCGATTGGCTCAAGCAGTAGCTATCTAACATCCTTATTTTGGTACTAAGAGCATTTTTCAGCATACCTCTGTATTATATTAAAACACCACTACATTCCTTGAAAGCTCAGTATTCATACCTACAGAAATCTTGAGCATGACCAATTCTTACCTTGATAAATTCGGTGAATTTTCTCTGAGCATAAAGACTTATTGATTGAACGTTTATGTTGTATGTAGGCAGAAATGATAATGGGAATGATATATGTAGCTATAACAATCCATTTTCCAAAATTTGGGCAGACAGGGCACGTTTGACTCCTGTGGTCTTGTATTACCTACTGTCTCATATTCCCTCTTTTACTCTATTTTGTGAAAATAAAGCATACATGTACGCAATATGCAATGTTCGGTGAAAATCTCAACGAGAAATCCTCTACATCAAATTTTATTTTGTTAATGATCGGTTTGCAACTATCACTGAAATAAATTTGATCAAAAATTAATTGATAATTTAAATGCTATCAAGTATTTTGTTTATATGAAGCACTGGTTGTTATTAGGAAGTCCTAAAGTTTCATACAGATGTAGTATTTTGAGACCTCATAAGACCGAAGTATGGGGAATAATTTTCTGTAGGAGGGGAACATTCTCCTCTAAAATCGTCTAAATGAAACACTGATGTTGGTCGAAAAGCTTTACTTTTCTAACTTACAAATTCCACTTTCACTAACTTTTGCAAATTTTTTTGAGAAAGATTTGTACAGTCTACCCTAAGTACTTAACTGACTGAAGCCATTCTTAATATGAACTACTAGCAAAGGCGGAAATCATCGGTGTGACACGTGTGATCTATTACAATAATTCTCTAAACAAGGATGGGCACCTTTTTGGCAAAAGGGCTGCAAGCGGCTTATGAAGATTTCGCGGTCCACTTGAGTGCTTATTGCTATGACAAGCAAAACCATGCAAGGGAGGTTATTATGTTGTTTACCTAGTTGAAAAATTGTTTGCGCCTAGATCAAATGAAAAGTGCATGCACACGATCAAAGTCTATAGACAGAAAGCAAACAAATAATTACAAATTTCTCTGAATGTACGCGTACTGTAAAATACAGAGGGTCTAAGCGATTTAGTTGAGAATATAGATCCTTTCGAAAAATATCGCGCGTGCCGATCAGAACCCTTTAGAGGGACACATGTGGCTACAAATTAGACACCACTGCTCTAAATATTTGCCACTTAGAAATCAATTTGTAATTACCTCTAATCCGAAAATAACGTTAAATATGGTGTTAACATCCGTTTAATTTAAAATGAAACTATACAAATAACGCAAAATGTACACACGGTTTATTTACTAATAGTTAATGTCATTAAATATTGCATTATTTTTGTTTACATATTTTTTAAAAGAGATTTCGTTTAGTGACACCTAAAATACGCAATATTAAGGTTTGTTTTATTATGTTTTTATATCATGTTACTGATATATTGATTTTTGAATATCTTAAAGTAATATATAAATGTTTATAATAATGCTCGAGCAGAGATGATATTTTTAGTTATTCTGAACAAATGATGTACACATGTTTACCATTGGAAGTTCTTAGTTTAGTGAGACATGAATTAACTTGCAACATATGGAAATGTTTTTGTTTAGAGCATTTTTACTTTTAAATTACAGGGTGTTCACACTATTCCCGCCTCTAATAATAAATCAAAATATATAATGTTAAATCAAAAACATTGTGAATGTTTTACCAAAAATATTGACACAGAGAAAGATAATTTTTTATCAAATATCAAGCATCTATATTCGAAATAAGGAAATTGCTCAAATTCCCTTTGAACTATGTGTTTGAAATCTTTTTATGGATTACTGCAAGGCAACTTAGTCGAAGCCATATGACCTACCTTGGGAAAATGCTCGTGATTATCATATTAGTCGAAATGAAAAATGTTTTACAGCCAAAGGTTCACAAAAGAACAATATAGATATAATAGTTAAATCAATAAATAAAAGAATCAAATGCGATTATGCATTTCCGCTTACATCCGTACACAATGAAGTTAGAAAAGCATTTTTCTCCAATTCATATATTCTGAGTTAGGATCGAGAAAAGAAACACTATTGCTATTATCTTCCAAAGAAAGAGCTTTTGTCTAACGAAAAATAATCAAAATAAAAATAAAAAAAATAAATATATAAAAGTAATCAACGCTTCTTAATATTTTTACATTAACACATAATTTCTGTTTTGCAACTGATATTGTGGAGAGTACGGCATTGCGTTACCGTAACTTGAAATGTACGTGAATTTTAAAATGCTAACCTTCATTTGCTTATCATTGAGAATTATTTAATTTTTATCAACTATAGATAGTTTGTAGTCAGGGCTATATGTATGTAGTGGCTTTTTAGATCTTAATGTTTATCATAAAAAATATGACATTTAAAGAATCTTTTTAGAAATGGAATATGTCAAAATGCTGGGATTCATTGCATTGCCTTCCATGGGCTCCTTCCCTAGTGCAATGGCAAATCGAGTGGAAATAAAAAATTGGTATGACAAAGAATTAACCCTACCATCTTATCGACCCCCTAATTGGGTCTTTGGTCCAATGTGGACAACTCTCTATTCATTAATGGGTTATGCATCTTATCGTGTCTACACACAGGTAGGATGCACTGAAGCCGCCTATGCACCTCTTGGTGCATATGCAATACAATTACTCTTAAATTGGGCTTGGTCACCAATATTTTTTAAGCTACACCGAATTGGCCTTGCTTCCATTGAAATGACTGGATTATATGGAATGGTTTTATATACAATATATCAGTTCAACAAAATTGATTCACTTTCGGCCAAGCTTTTATACCCTTATATTGCATGGCTTACATTGGCATGGACTTTAAATTTCCATATGGTGTTCTTAAACAAAGATAAGAAGAAGTTAAACTAAGTTATGCAGTGTTTATATAGATAAATTATATTCTTGCAGTGTAATTTTTGAATTTAATTAATACGGTGTTTTCCATTAACAAATATTACCATACTTTATGAAATTATGCATGTTATAGTCGTTAGAAATAATTTTTTGGGACAACAAACTTCTCAATTTTGAAAAAGAGTAAAAGCTTTTAATAACGAAATTTTCAATTCAGTAGTAACAATTTTATTTTGACAACAAGACAAATTTCGCCATGCGATTTCAAATTCAAAAATTTTTAAACTTGAATTTTGTGACTGAAAAAAATGATTTCAAAATTATGTCTAAGCGTCACTACGTCTTAGCACGCCTGTCCCAAATTGTTCGGGTTTTATATGTCGTAACGTTTTTGCTTTATGCCGAAATAAGCTCTAAAAACTTAGGCATATACATAATAGCGTGGAGTGAAAAAATTTCCGCCATGCGATTTCAAATTCAAAAATTTTTAAACTTGAATTTTGTGACTGAAAAAAATGATTTCAAAATTATGTCTAAGCGTCACTACGTCTTAGCACGCCTGTCCCAAATTGTTCGGGTTTTATATGTCGTAACGTTTTTGCTTTATGCCGAAATAAGCTCTAAAAACTTAGGCATATACATAATAGCGTGGAGTGAAAAAATTTTGTTTTTGAAATCAAAAAGTGTAGTTTTAAAACCTGAAAAATTGTTGAAAACTAATAAAAATTGATTTGTGGGTGTTGGCCACCCTTCAACGAGCAACACTTCAATTAAATTAAAACACACCTTTTTCAAATATCAATTCGATATTATAGGCCTCATGTTGTACATCATTTTGTAGCGCTTTGAAAAACTAAGAAACCCCATATAATCTTTAACACCTTTTCATTAATTCCCTTCTCGTGATGAGCGTTTAGAGTTTCTTTAATTTCTTCACTACTATTCAATGACCTGTCGCTACATGTAAAGCAGCGATTTTAATGCTTGGCTACTGCAGAGTCAGTTTTGAGGCTATGGCAATGGAAATTATCCCATTCTCTAGTAATCAATCGCTCCATGTGAAACTATTTAGTATTTTCGATTTAATCAATACATTTCTTGTAAATTGCGAACATTTATTCATTCGTTTTTTATTTGCAGATAATGACATTAGAGATAACATTTGGGAGGTTGCTCGCCGAAAAAAGGGGGCAACCTCCCCAAACCAATTTTTATTAGAGTTTTAGACCATTTGTCAGATTTTAAAAACTAAACTTTTTTTAATTTCGAAATAAATTTTTCACTCCACCCTAATACATATATGCATCAACTTAGCAGACATTGAAGAGTTCTTGTCGACCGTTACGGTTTAATTTCCGATAGCAAACACCACTGAAAAATAAGTTTTGAATATGTACAAATATCTATGAAATATGACAATTTCTAAAGTTTATCCTTTTCGCAGATAACTCCTGTATTTTTGTTCGGACGATCATTGAGTAAGTGTAAAATGACTTTATGAAAAAGTTTATAAAACAACTACAAATAAATCATTAAAAATCTCATCCATCGCACTGGTACTTGCATCATCAAATTTCTAAGATGTTGTGTAAATTATTTATAAATCTGAACAATTGCTCAAAACCATTTAATTGGAGCTCTAATTTTTGAAAACGACGCATTTGAATGAAAACAGATTATCTTTCTTACTGTAAATTTTGAGATGTAATGTCTCTCTTAAAATTTGCACCTTATAATCAAAATATTTAGGGTGAGCATGAAGGAAAACCCCAAAATGACTATATATATTATATATATATATATATATACATTGCATGCACTAAAAATATTGATGTTATAATAATTTTTTTGGTTGTTCATTAAATTTGATTTGATTTCTTCTTGATGTATAATGATTCTGCAATTATTGGATCATTCGTTTTTAGTAATATTTCAAAATTTTATTTCTTAATTCGATGTTGATGCTGATTAATTTTTGAAATTAAATGTCCTGATAGATGTTCATGAATTCTTGTAGCAAAACGTCTGCGTGTCTCCCCGATGTAAGATTGTGCACAATCTTTATAAGTTAATTTGTAAACAAGTGAAGAAGACAGCAACTTTGCTACAGGATCTCTGTTTTTTTAAATATTTTGAGTTTGTAATGATGTTAATATTGGTGTTATTCTCGATTTATTTAATTATAAATTTAACTTCTTGATTCTTGATTGAAACACTTTAACTTTGTCATTGATGAATGGGTGGGGGCTGCGGCTGACACCCATTTTGCAGAAAAAAATTGCACAAGAAGTTTTTTGAACAAAAGTAAATTTACACAAAATGTAATCGTTCGTTTGTATTTAGTAGCAAATCGATTGCTAACAATTTTCAATTTTCAAAAAAAGCACACTTTTCTTAAGTGTTCACAGCTAGCCCCAAAAGTGAGGGGTATATATATATATATATATATATATATATTTGTTGATACGCCATTTCTATTCAATAATATTTACCGACAAATCGAAAGGATGGCAATGGGATCATCATTAGCATTCGCAATGGATATTATTGAAAATAACTTTAATGAAATAACTTCTAATAAGCCTAGTTGTTATTTCAGATATGTTGATGACACTTTTGAAATTTTTCAATCTGAGGAAGCAGACATTTATTAAAATATCTTAATAGTATTGTCCCAGGAATTCAATTTAAAATGGAATTTCAAAAAGGACATAAACTAAATTTTCTTGATGTCTGTATACATAATTTAAATAGTAAATATGATACAAGTTGGCACTTCAAGGAGACGAAGTCAGGGTTATGCATTCCTTATACTGCAAATTTCAACATACCCTACAAAATCAGTACTATTTAAAAAATGATATCTTCGAATTACCAAGATCTAAGATCTGCAGCTAAGAAAATTTCTTGCATGTTAGAAATATTCTATTGCATTATTTTCAAATGACACCACTATGCAGATTTCCGAAAAAATAATTGATGAAATCAAGACTGATGTTTATTTAAAGCTTCCCCCTACAGAATACTAAGTAAGAAATTTAATGAAAAAAATTAGAATATTAAATAATAAATTAAAAAAGACAAAGATCATTACAATATTTACATCATACAAAACGAAAGATAAATTTCAAAATATAGATCAAATCCTGCATTGATAGAATAAACATTGCCAACTCTTATAATTGCTTTGTGAACAAACAAAAGCCGGGTGGTTGAATCACTAATTAGAATAATAGTATATTATAATTACTTCATAATGAAAATTACTGACATTAACAATAAATTTGGATAGTCCTTCTAGCAAAATGCTTGGAGTATGGTTTGAGTTAGGGTTAGGACTAAGGTGTGGATTGGCTTAGCTTAGGGTTTGGGTTAGTGTAAAGGTTGGGGTCGGGGTTAGAACTATAATTATTATATTGATAAACTAGCATATTATTGCAATTATATATATTATATATATATATATATATATATATATATATATACAAATGAATATTAACTGCATTATGTAATTCTATGAAGACTAAATATGAAAAATATGTACTATCAATATATTTCAATTGACGTAATTACAGGAATCATAAGTTGCTTTCAATGTGAGAACGTTGTTTTTCTAAATATATATATATTCAAGCATTTCTTAAAATTGTTAAGAGCAGCTTCCAGTTCTTTAATAGTTTTGCTTTCAAGCGTCTCATGAATACCCATTTTTTCTTGATCCACTCCTGTAGTTTTACCAGCAAAACGTTTCTTTTACCTTACCCCATAGATAAAAGTCGCAAGCTGATGAATTTGGGCTGCTTGCCTTCAGCGCATAGGTCCGTCTCTTCCAATCCACCGACCAGGAAATGACTGATTTAGAAAATTTCTGGCAGACAAATTCCAATGGGCAGGAGCACCATCATGTTGAATGATAGTACTTCCATAACGCCTGATAGACTTCAACATAGTGATGAAATAAGACTTTACCAGATGGAAATAATTGTTCCCTTTAACGTTGTCTTCTTCAAAAGAGTAAGACCTACCAGCTTCTATTGAATACAGCAGCCCACACTGTTATTTTTGAAGATTTTATAGAAAGTTCTCGAATTTCGTGTAGGTTTTCATATCCCATATGTTGGCGTTATGCCAACAGTTTTGTCAATGAAACACAAATTATTGAGGATCAGGCAGATCATCAAGAATTTGATGAATAAATTCCTCACACATGACAATTCTTGACATCTCATGATCTTCATACAGAGCTTGGACATGTTTAATTCCAATCACCTTCATTTAATGTTTAAAACCGCTCACCTCTTGCAGAATGAGACATAATATTTGCGGGGTTATAGCACGGTGCAATGTAGTTAAACCAGTGCTTCTCAACAAGATTCCACACGGACCCTAGAGTCTATGTAATTTTATTGGGGTACATACACAAATAATAGCGAACTGGGGGTCCTTGGCCACATTTGCATGGTTCATAGAGCAATTTTTGTTCTGAACTGTTTTCTTTTACAGAGAATTGAATTTCTACAGAAATTTGCAGTTTGTTAAAATACTAAAAGTAAAAATATTAACACAGCTAATAAATTTGGAGGGGAAGGAGTCAATATGTAAAAAAAGGTTGATAATCACTGAGTTAGATTTTGTACTCAGGCACCATATACAAGGAGTGCGCAAGGTTAACACAAAAATGAATTATCATATATTAAATTTTCTTGATTTCATTTCGCTACTGCAATGACATCTACCATTAAATTTAGAAGATATTATTATTTGAGCCAGTAATTTTGATACAAAGCGAATTAGAAACATTTAAATGTTAATTTTTCAATAATTCAATTCTTTGGATGTTAGAATGGAATTCATTAGGCTATGCCTTTGATGCCAGCATTCTCGAATAATAATTTTCACTAAAATTATGCTTTAGGAAAGGCTCTTACTTTGTACATTACTTATCAATATTCTGTCTTAAATATAGTTACATTTTTGTTTTGCTCACACGTAACTAAATTCCAACTATTTTATTAAATAGAAGGTGAATGGGACTGTAATTAATTCACAATTTATTATTGATTTTGAAAAAAAATCTCTAATTCTTGAAAATTACAATTTAAACTGCATAGTTTAAATCATTATGAAGAGCAAAATTCTAGGAAACTCATAGCAATAATACATGTAGGCAAAATTCAACTGACGTTGATAGTTATTAATAAAGTACCCTTATGTCATACCTGTAGTTGCGGAAAAATATATCAACGTTTTTCTATAAGACTCAGTATTTGTAAAAATTTAATGTTTTGAATTTTCTACATACACAATATAATTTGTGCGGTTTAATAAAATAAAATTCGAAGGATTAGTACCATGGACTTCTATAATACTAATTCAGAGGTTCATGATTAGTACATTAATTCTAAATTTGTGCGGCTCCTGCATTTTTGTTCTAAACAAGCGTGTGTAGAAATTAAAACCACGCACCTATTGTGCACTGTTTTAAACAATGCCTTAAATTGTTTTTTCCAGAAACCGGTAAATCCGTCCGAACGCCCGCTGGCTTGACGAACACCGCCAAGTGTAGCTACGGCCTAAGTAATTAACCTTAGAACAGATAATTCTATTTTGCAGAAAAAAAATGAAAAGATTGACTCGGAAATACTGAATGACTAAGTCAAATTCTAAAGTTAATTGCTAGAATTAATGCGCATATAAGATGGTTAATGTGAGCAGTGATGCATTAGATTTTCTTAATGATTCTAAGAGCAATGCATTTCCGATTGGAACTTTTAAATGATGAAAAATATGAAGAAATCTGGAATCCAATCTTTGCAAAAGAATGAAATTTAATAATTATAAATTGCAAATTAAGAGGGAATGAAAAAAGTTGTTATGGACGAAGACATCTCAAAGATGAAAACCATTTACGTCAGACAATTCAATGAACCTTAGGCATAAAGAAAATGAATTTATAAATAAAACCATGCCCATTATACACGAAATATAATTAAAATAGCAATTTAGTATTATATACCTATGAAATCAAGATGATAATCATGGATCCTATAGTTGATGCACACAAAACATTTGAAAATATATTTTGTCAGGTATTTGCGGAACCTTAACTTATTTCTTAAAGTAGTAAGATTCCAGAGAAAAGTAGAAAGATACTTAACTGCATTTACAAAAATATTTGACATCCAGTTTCTGTTGAGAATGCAGACTCATAATTTCAACACAAAGAATTGTTTGCATTTATTATATATATATATATATATATATATGTATATATTCAAAAATGAAGGTTACTTTAGGTATGTATGAACCTCCTTAAGCATAAAAGCGATTGTTGAACGACAGATTAACAATATTCTACAATGTATTGTACTTATGCTCAGCTCGTCAACATAATACAAGTATTCAAAATAGAGTTTTTCTCATTCAATTTCAGAATATGTGAAAAATTGAATGCAGAGAAAAAAATTTGCAAAAAAATACACACAAGAATTTGAATTGAGTCTCAAATATGACCATGAGTTTTTGTATTTCTCACTCCTTCTCTAAATCTGATACTAATATTTCTCTAGTGTAAATTGAAATTTTTATTTTCATTCAAGAAATAGTGACACTAACTTGATCAGATTTTTTATATTCCTACTCATTGATCCCGAAATTTAAATTTTTACGTATTGTAAATTAATATTGAATGTCAATCAATATCCAAAATTTTTCTGCCAATGCCACAGCTTTGTTTAGTATGTACTGCAATAAATTAAGTAATCTGCAATCTTAGCTAGTTATAGTGAGCCATTCACAATGATTGTCATTGTCTATAGATAACGATCTTTGTCAATTAGTGGCAGACTTAATGAGAAAACTATAAAAGACTGTTTTTAGTATAAAAATGCGATAAACAAATCATTCCAAATGTCTGAAATGAATTTTTTAAAATCCAAGACACTGAGACCAATGTGACATCAATGCACTAAGTCCTCGTAAAGAGATAGTTGGAATACTTACGTTTGATATTAATTTTTTAAGAAATGTAGTGAAGAGCTTTTTGGAAACGTTTTCAGAAGCAGAGACTAGTTACCAAAGACTTTTTCAAATAGAGTTATTTGGCATAAGCGTAAGAAATTGAATAATATAGTTTTCGGCAATGTGATTGCTTTTATATCTTAGTTTTGCTTTCGACTATTTTATCATTTTAATTTTTGAAAGTTTTTAAAGCTACGATAGCAGGTATTTGATTAACTGTTACGATCGAAATTTTACTTAAACAAGCAAACGACCGAAATAGTTGCAGCCAGAATTTTTTTTCGTTAGGGCTTCGCAACTCGCTAAGTAGTTTTGGTAAAGTGTCAATGTCATTTTAGAAAATGTTCTCTTGTTTACTTAATATTATACTTGTATCATTTGTCATTTCTACTATTAACTGCTCTCTGTCTAAGTAAATAGCTTCAAATTCTACTATCGTTTCTTGTATTGTGTCAATTTGGAATTTCAGCCATAATTTGTTTTCATTATTTTTCCTGACCACTTTGTATACTTACTTTGAAAAACGCTCAGTTTCCATTGGTATCATTGCAATTCCAATTGTGTAGAGGACATCCACATTTAACTTTCTGCTGGTGAGGATTCTTGTATTTGAGGTGACTAGGTTGAGCATTTATTCTAGCTTTTGCTTTTTTCACTGCTTTACGCCTTAATATCATTCAATTTGAGTTCTAATAATGCATATTTTGCATATATATATATATATATATATATATATACATATATACATATATATCGGCTAATTTGTGCGCATTATCATCAGTGTATTGATAAGCGCAAACATAAGCGGCATAAGCCGCGCAAAAAATTAAGATGTGAGAAAACAAAAGAATTAAATAAAATGCATTTAGATTAGACGTGCTACTAATTTCATAATGCAAAATAAATAGTTATATAAGCGGCAGGAAATATTCCATTTGTGTATTGTAATCTTAGTTGTAAGGATTTTTTTTCAATAATAGTAAAAATTTTAAAAATCGAATCGAGTAAATTCCACAGCTACGATTGATAAGTGGGAATGCTCATGATAAGTTGATGCATCACTTCGAGAAGAGGACCTACACATGCCCCCACACAGTAGCTCACGTATAATCGAAACGTTAATGATAAATTCATTAATAATTTTTTACATTGTGCATTAATATTTTCTGACCACATTTTGGAGGTGCATCAGTATCATTATTAACCTTTCTTAAAATGCTAAATATATATATATATATATATATATA
>CABFPE010000385.1:616948-629025 GCA_900660155.1 Hofstenia miamia | reverse complement strand
GAGTGTAATGCCTCATACATCGGGGAGACAAGAAGAAATTTGGAAATTAGAATTAAAGAACACCTAAGAGGTCACCTAACATCAGAAATTTACTTACATCATCACCAAGCAACAAAAGATCATTTTAAAATATTAACAAAGAACAAACATACCAAGATCACTGAAGCATTATTAATAAAACAACAACGTAAAAAACTTTTAAATAGACAATTAAACCATGTTAGCATTCTTAAACTTTTCTAAACTTTCCCTCTATACTCTATATGCACTGACGAAGCTATACGTATGTAGCGAAACATGTTTGCGGAATAAATCTTTCATAATATATATATATATATATATATATTAGGGTTATAACTATTATGCTTTTTGTCAAATTTCTAACCGACACACCATGCAAACGATGAACAATTATACATACATGAACAATCAATCACTAAATTTTGTTGTAATTAAAAAAGTTCCCCCACCAAGACGATTTTCAAATTTCAAATTTTGTCAAATTTGTCATTTCTTCTGAATTTTTGTGTTTTTGGTACAATATTATAAACTTGTAGATGTATACCTTTATCGATAATTTTTCGGAGCACTTTTGTATGTTGTGTAGAATTAAGACTTACTACGAAAACAGCGTTATTGATGGCCTAACAATTAAAGAAAAATAGCCAGCAATAAATAAACTAGCAGAATTAAACGGTATTTCCTATCCATTAAAAATATTTAATTAAATTATTGTTTTTTTCATAACTTGTTAACATCAACGTCATGTCACTGTAGAATATCTAATAACTGGATCTACATTAGCCAAAATACTTTGCAAATTCTACTGATATGTCTTTAACTTTTACAATGTCGCACAAGAGGCCATGCAGTGCTATTGAAAGAAATAAGAATATTTGGACGGAAAATCTCCCAAAAACAAATAGGCCACATCAGAATACTGAAATTCCAATCGTTGATAACCTGGCTACATTCATAAAATTGCCGCAAATTCGAGATATACTGGGAAATTTTATGCATCTTGGTGATAGTGTCAAGTTAAGGTCAGAAAGAACGATTATCATTATAAAATATATTCAACAGCACTGGAAAAAGTTTGACTTCAACATATCTTTGATGTAACCAAAATCACCGGTGAATGGTTGTGTTCTGAAAACAAGCAGCTGTATGAAAGGCAAGTTGAAACTTGTGGGAGAGTTGGTTACACCACTGAAAAGCCTGCATCGATAAAAACAATCCATTCAAGCAAGAGAACTCAAAAGTTTCGAGCAAAAATAACTTTTGAACAGACAGATG
Source organism: Hofstenia miamia (assembly GCA_900660155.1). Taxonomy (NCBI): domain Eukaryota; kingdom Metazoa; phylum Xenacoelomorpha; order Acoela; family Hofsteniidae; genus Hofstenia; species Hofstenia miamia. The sequence continues at coordinate 627,729 of CABFPE010000385.1, read as the reverse complement.
TTCAATCTGATTATTCTGATAATAGTGAAACTGACAAAATGTTCATCTAAACCGTTATCTTCATCATCACCTTCTGATTTCAAGCGACAGTTTACTTGTTCGTAAAAAAACTTATCCATTAACAGTGCCCACAACGTTTTGAACACATTATCGGAAGAAGGACTCGATGTCCCTGTCCCTTCCCAATCAAGTGCATGGCGGAGAATTGTTCAAGAAGGTGAACTGATGATCGATAAGATTTGCAACGTCCTCTGCAACTGCGAGTTCTGCATCCATTTCGATGGAGAGCAAATTGATGATATTAAGTATCAGATGGTGGTTTTTCAAAACGAGTTATGTAAATTGAATCTTGTGTTCTATAACACACGAGTGGTTCGTCAAATGACATATATTTCGAATTAAAGAAATCTTTGGGCAATTTGACGCGTGGAAGAATGTCTTAATGGTGATTTGTGACACTACAGCAGTCAACATGGGTCGTCTTAATGGTGTTGTCAAGCAGCTGCAAGACGATGTTGTGAGTTCAGGTATTCCAAAGCCACAATTCATAGGATGTCTTAGATTTGATGGTTAAGCACATCCTAGATAATGCCATCTAAGAACCAACATCAGGACAAATCTGTCATATTCATGGCAGTGAGTGCTCATCCCTTCAGTCAGAATACAATGAATGACAGAAGAAAACCCAGGATGGCGAGACGACTTCCTATTCCTGTATGAACTGTGCCAACTGATTAATGAATAAATGAAATAATAAGCAGAAGTAATCTTAATAAAAATAATAAGCAATAATAATGAATGATGTGTACTTTTTTAATGAAAAATAGCCTATATATTTGAAAGTCTGTATAAATAGACCTATAAACATGATTTTGAAAATATGGCTTTTCCTTTTTCAGAGAACTTCTGAATGGCCTCAAATCAAATAGCGCAAGCTTCCATTCCTTCATCAAGCTCGATGGAATTCCCATGCAATCTATGTCGTCATTGCCTTCTTTCGTGTCCCCTTCTTGGCGTCCTATTCTGGAGGCAGCAGTTTCATTCGTTGCAAACGAGTGGCAAGACGCCTGGTTCAGCGATCAGAAGTATGACTCAGAAAAAAGCAAAAGGCTAGAAAAAGTTCTTGTTATTTTCAAAACTCATTGGAACGATGAATCAACTCATATTAGTAACATTTCGAGAAGTAACCAGATTGCTGAAAGAGGTGTGAAGCTATTAGAAGAACTTTATAAAATACTAAAAAGTTGAAATATTTGAATTTGAAATTCCTGTCTAAGAATGATTTATGAATAATGACATCCATTTTTTGTAATTAGAATTACATTTTAATGAATCAGAGACAATGTAAAACTTGCGTTTCACCTGATTTCTCATCCCAATACAAATTAACGAATTTTGATTAATCATTATAAAATCCTGTTTTTTCACATTTTTCATTTCAATTGTTGGGGGAGCTTTTTCAAAATTTTTAGAAATGCTTTATATTTCTTTGGACTATACAAAAAAGTTAATGGATTAGGACATGTGTCGTTGAAAATTAATATTTGTCATAGCGCTTATATATATATATATATATATATATGCTACAGTAAGATTGTGAAATTAGGAATTTCTTGAAATCCCTAAAATTGGTATTTCATGTATTTATTAGAAAAACACTAAAGCTAAACCTAGCCTTAACGCCAACACCCAACTACTCAAACTTAGTTGTTTTATGAAGTTTTTAAGTAAAATAGCAATTTCACAAATTCACTGAAATCTGAGGGATTTCACGAAATTGCTAATTACATAATCTCTATGCTAATATTTGCAAGGCATAGCTTCATTTAGCAATATAACGTGTTATATATTTTTCATTTTGTCTGTAGTTACAATAGTACATAACATGCTCACTGGATTGTAGTTGACAATCGCAGAATATTGCTCACCATTCTCAATGGTTCGCAGTTTAATTCTTCATGTCTAATAATTTGGAAAAATTACCTCCAAGGTTAACATTTCTTCCTTACATATTCCTTTTGTAGTCTCATCATACATACACGTTGTGCAATTGCATCGCACTAATCTTACACTTTGGGGCAATCTTGAGGAATTAGTTCTAAATAATAAAATCCATAGTATTAAATTACATGAGCTATTGTGATATAAATGATTACTAATAAATATGACTAAATCGAATAAATTCGTTGCAATATGTGCATTTACAAAATTTAGATGCATTAAATCCAAAATGTATAATCAGAAAAATCTTATTTTGCCTAAAATTTCTTACATTTGAAAACAAAAATTGATAATTGAGATTTAACTTACTCTGTGTATTCTTTGAAGGGGCAATTAGATTCTTTAATTGTCTTGTTGGATGCTAAATTCACACTTTTAACTTAATAATAATAAAGTAATTGAAAAAGAATATTTTTGATGGGCTTGTCTTCAAACATACAGGTTAAAAGCAAAGTTAATGTAGACAAATATTCTATCACAATCAATTGTAGTCATTGTTCGTGACTCAGAAAATAACTATATTGTATATATACAGTGCCGGACAAAAGTTTAGCATCAAGTTATCTTTTTGTTGAAATATTTGTTAATCTATCTCTATCATTTTCAGAACGAGAAATATCAAAAGTACAGAAGAAGCCAACCAATATATTGACCTTTAATAACATCTATGAGCATGTAGAATATATATAAGGTAGAATATTTAGGCCTATATGCATTTATGGTAGTCTATTTCTACATAAGCCGAGCACCCAATATTATAGAGTTCAACATTTCCACGCAGCATTTACAAAGGCCTATTCGTTGATTCTTATCTATCGATTTATACGCTTTGATTTACACTGATTGGCGTCACACAAAACTAAACGACATTTAATTAAGTGATTCACTCATGTTGTGTTTATTTCTATTGGTCCGATTTCTATCGGTTAAATTGAATTGCATTCATGTACATAACTTCTTGATCGTTAGAAGTGCAGTATTGTCAATTCATTTCTAATAATCATGCCAAAGAAAGCGCAACTACCAGACACAGTCCGTCACTCTATTGTGAGCTTGTCCATGCATACAACGAAAACCCATCGTGAGATTGCAGCCGACCTTGGAGTGTCTCAGTCAGCTGTTACAAGAACTTTGCAGAAACATCGGGTCATGGGAACTACCGAGCCTTTACCGAGAAGTGGGCGTCCTCGCAAGACATCAACACGGGATGATGCAGCAATCCATAGAGCTGCAGTCAAGAATCCGTTTGTTACCGCAACAGATATCAAGAGAGATCAACACTCAACCCTTGGAGTGTCTACACGAACCATCAGGCGACGATTGGTCAGTTCATTTCGTTCAAAAGCTAAAAAACCGACAAAGAAACCCCTAATTACAAAGGCAATGCTTTCCAAGAGACTACAATTCTGTCGAACACACAAGGATTGGACGCTTGAGCAGTGGAGAAGTGTGATATTTAGTGATGAAAGCAATTTTGACTTGGCACCAGCTACTCAACAGTTTGTTCGACGGCCAATTGGGAGCTCTCCATTAAATCCACGCTTCACGGTCAAAACAAAGAAGCACCCCAGTCAATTATGGTCTGGGGCTGTTTCAGTTATAAACGAAGAGGAGCTTTGACATTCCTGCCTAAAAACTGCCGCATGAATGCTCAAAAATACATTGAAGTACTTGAGGAGAAATTGCCGATTTTTATGGACATTTGCGAGGCGAATGTGTTCCAACATGATAACGCCCCATGCCATTCAGCTCGCAAGGTCAAAGAATGGATTCAAGAACGGAATATCGTAGTGTTGGAATGGCCTGGTAATTCGCCCGACCTTAATCCGATCGAGAATCTTTGGCAGATTCTAAAAAGTAAGCTATCACATGAAAATTTGAAGAACATCGCAGATTTAAAAGAAGCAATCAAGAAAATCTGGTGCAAGGAAATTACCGAAGAAACATGTCATGCGTTGGTGGACAGCATGCCCCGTCGACTTTCAGCTGTGTTGAAAAACAAAGGTTATCCCACAAAATATTGAAAGACTATAGGTTATCGCTTTGATTTGTTTTTAGATTATTTTCATTTTATTTCTCAATACCTTTTGCTTACTGTACATGTGCTTTACCGTTTGCAAAAATACATTCAGACATGTACATGCCGCCTATTTCTGGAATTCTTATTTTCTATACAGGCACGTAAAATTGGGATATGATTAGTATAGTTGTTAGATTCATTAGGTTTATACTATACACGTTCTGCAAGGTCGATTAATCATTTTTCGTTAAAAATAATGCTTGATGCTAAACTTTTGTCCAGCACTGTATATATATATAGATATATATTTTCAAAGGGACATATTTTGTCTTTGCCTAAAACAATTTTCTTGTTGAAATCTAATCAACCTTAACGGCAGAATCTCCATAAGTGCTACTGAACGATTTTGAAACACAAAGTCATTAATGTTGCCCCAAACTACACTAAGTCTATTCTATGCGTTATAAATTCAAAAGTATCAATTTCCAAAAATAAATTAAAAACCTTGTAAATCAAATGATGCCAAATGGGCACAGCATGTGCATTCTTAGGACAATTTTTGTAGACTTTGCAACAACTACATCACTGGAGACTTCTTTATTGAGTTTTTTAAACGTTTGTAAGCAAGAGATAGAATGACTCAAAACTTGAAAACTGTATGAAAAGTACTGAGAATACATGAACAGTAAATACTAAACTTAGATTATATTTAAGGGAAATTAAATGGTACATTTACTGCTAATGTGACAATTTCAGTTCAAATTACGATTAATTAAGATTCTTAGATCATTGATGATGTTGAGGAAATCTTAGTTTTTGAATGATGAATGTCAGGTTACTGGCCAAATAATGTGATAATTTCAGTTATATTTGGAGTAGACCAATTGGTAAAACATTACTATCTATTAGGGAATTGCAATTTGTGAATTTGACTTCAAACATGCATTCATTTACAAAAAAAGTTGAGTTGTAGTTGAAACCAAGTTTATTTTAAAAAAAATTAGGTTATGTACGTAAAATTAAATAATAAGCGATCTAAAGTAAGCCAAAATTGACAGATTTGAGTAATGTAGACTACCTTGACTAAAAGAGGTTTGTGTTCCAATAGCATTACAGTTATCACTATATGTAATGACAAGGTTGAGAAGGAGAATGAATAAAAGTTTAACCAAATTGTGTTCATCAAGAAGTTCGAGAAAATTGGTGCTATGTTCAGTAGAAGTATCTCGAGTAAGGAAAGTGCCACCCTATTCTAGAGGAAAATATTCAATATAAATTTAATATTCTGAAATATTTGTCAATAAAGAAGTATATAGTAGTTTTTTTCTACTCTGTGAATAGAATTTATGGAAGAATTAAACAAATTAACACTTAGTTGCATTGCAAAAAGTAAAAGTGCATATTCAGATCTAATAATATAAATATTTCCATTAAATCCATATTTTTATGCTGTCAAAACGCAGCCAGGAATACCAGTGATTCTATCCGAAAGTGACAATGGTGGCCTTAGTATTATTAGGAATATCATTATTTAGTCCTATTTCGGCCGGCGACTGAGGTAGCACCCCTTTGAAAAATAATGGTATGTCTCTAGTTTGAAAGAAGTTTTAACCCTGATATTTTTTTACTTTTCCTAAAATTTTGTTAGGCGGACAAATGCCTAAAAAAATTTTTCTTACTTTTCTAGTTATACCCATATTATTCTAAAAAGATAGCATTTTTATTGCATCTTCATCGATAAATGAGTTTAAGAACGTCAGTCCAGGATGAAATTCAATCATTACTAACTCAATGTGTTCAGTCAATTATTGTCCACCTTCCTTCCAATGTTTCGGTATGAGATTCAATTTGCTGACATCAGTGCCCATTATGATGTCAGAAAAGTGAAGTTTCTACCAAAAGTTATAAACGAAGAGGAGCTTTGACATTCCTGCCTAAAAACTGCCACATGAATGCTCAAAAATACATTGAAGTACTTGAGGAAAAATTGCCGATTTTTATGGACATTTGCGAGGCGAATGTGTTCCAACATGATAACGCCCAATGCCATTCAGCTCGCAAGGTCAAAGAATGGATTCAAGAACGGAATATCGTAGTGTTGGAATGGNACAAAGGCCTATTCGTTGATTCTTATCTATCGATTTATACGCTTTGATTTACACTGATTGGCGTCACACAAAACTAAACGACATTTAATTAAGTGATTCACTCATGTTGTGTTTATTTCTATTGGTCCGATTTCTATCGGTTAAATTGAATTGCATTCATGTACATAACTTCTTGATCGTTAGAAGTGCAGTATTGTCAATTCATTTCTAATAATCATGCCAAAGAAAGCGCAACTACCAGACACAGTCCGTCACTCTATTGTGAGCTTGTCCATGCATACAACGAAAACCCATCGTGAGATTGCAGCCGACCTTGGAGTGTCTCAGTCAGCTGTTACAAGAACTTTGCAGAAACATCGGGTCATGGGAACTACCGAGCCTTTACCGAGAAGTGGGCGTCCTCGCAAGACATCAACACGGGATGATGCAGCAATCCATAGAGCTGCAGTCAAGAATCCGTTTGTTACCGCAACAGATATCAAGAGAGATCAACACTCAACCCTTGGAGTGTCTACACGAACCATCAGGCGACGATTGGTCAGATCATTCGTTCAAAAACTAAAAAACCGACAAAGAAACCCCTAATTACAAAGGCAATGCTTTCCAAGAGACTACAATTCTGTCGAACACACAAGGATTGGACGCTTGAGCAGTGGAGAAGTGTGATATTTAGTGATGAAAGCAATTTTGACTTGGCACCAGCTACTCAACAGTTTGTTCGACGGCCAATTGGGAGCTCTCCATTAAATCCACGCTTCACGGTCAAAACAAAGAAGCACCCCAGTCAATTATGGTCTGGGGCTGTTTCAGTTATAAACGAAGAGGAGCTTTGACATTCCTGCCTAAAAACTGCCGCATGAATGCTCAAAAATACATTGAAGTACTTGAGGAGAAATTGCCGATTTTTATGGACATTTGCAAGGCGAATGTGTTCCAACATGATAATGACCCATGCCATTCAGCTCGCAAGGTCAAAGAATGGATTCAAGAATGGAATATCGTAGTGTTGGAATGGCCTGGTAATTCGCCTGACCTTAATCTGATCAAGAATCTTTGGCAGATTCTAAAAAGTAAGCTATCACATGAAAATTTGAAGAACATCGCAGATTTAAAAGAAGCAATCAAGAAAATCTGGTGCAAGGAAATTACCGAAGAAACATGTCATGCGTTGGTGGACAGCATGCCCCGTCGACTTTCAGCTGTGTTGAAAAACAAAGGTTATCCCACAAAATATTGAAAGACTATAGGTTATCGCTTTGATTTGTTTTTAGATTATTTTCATTTTATTTCTCAATACCTTTTGCTTACTGTACATGTGCTTTACCATTTGCAAAAATAGATTCAGACATGTACATGCCGCCTATTTCTGGAATTCTTATTTTCTATACAGGCACGTAAAATTGGGATATGATTAGTATAGTTGTTAGATTCATTAGGTTTATACTATACACGTTCTGCAAGGTCGATTAATCATTTTTCGTTAAAAATAATGCTTGATGCTAAACTTTTGTCCGGCACTGTATACAGCGCAGTGGGCGTAAATTCATTAGACGAAATTTATTTACACGTTTATAAGCCCCCTAACGGTCAAGAAATGTAGTGCAAATTTAATATTAACGGCAGATTCCTATCAACCCTTCCTAAATTCGCGTCGACCTCCTAGATGATAATGAGGCTACGAGCCTCCGTTTATATTGTTAATAATTTGGTAAAGCGAATACCTCTTTTTATCTTATTATCCTCAATGACTAGATGTACCAGTCATATTTTCATCAAATTTTTTGATTTTATAAACTTATTTAAGTGAAATTTAGAGGAAAACTGCAAATCAATGGAAACCATAAATGCACGTTTGTTGTTGTTATGTCTCCTCAATTTTAACTATTTCTATAAGGGCGGCATTCATTTGTTCTACTACTTAATTTTTGCAAATGAATGCAGATGCCAATTCTGTTGCTCGGGTATCNTTTTTATTGATTAAGTGAAGTTTCTACCAAATTTTACACTAATACTTATGTACATGTCTTCACAACTGACATTTATTTAAGTCTTGAATAACTTAATTATTCCTTATATTTCGTGAGTTTCAAAGTTTAATTTTATTGATTAAGTGAAGTTTATACCAAATTTTACACTAATACTTATGTACATGTCTTCACAACTGACATTTATTTAAGTCTCGAATAACTTTATTATTCCTTATATTTCGTGAGTTTCAAAGTCTCATTTTTATTGATTAAGTGAAGTTTCTACCAAATTTTACACTAATACTTATGTACATGTCTTCACAACTGACATTTATTTAAGTCTCGAATAACTTTATTATTCCTTATATTTCGTGAGTTTCAAAGTCTCATTTTTATTGATTAAGTGAAGTTTCTACCAAATTTTACACTAATACTTATGTACATGTCTTCACAACTGACATTTATTTAAGTCTCGAATAACTTTATTATTCCTTATATTTCGTGAGTTTCAAAGTCTCATTTTTATTGATTAAGTGAAGTTTCTACCAAATTTTACACTAATACTTATGTACATGTCTTCACAACTGACATTTATTTAAGTCTCGAATAACTTTATTATTCCTTATATTTCGTGAGTTTCAAAGTCTCATTTTTATTGATTAAGTGAAGTTTCTACCAAATTTTACACTAATACTTATGTACATGTCTTCACAACTGACATTTATTTAAGTCTCGAATAACTTTATTATTCCTTATATTTCGTGAGTTTCAAAGTCTCATTTTTATTGATTAAGTGAAGTTTCTACCAAATTTTACACTAATACTTATGTACATGTCTTCACAACTGACATTTATTTAAGTCTCGAATAACTTTATTATTCCTTATATTTCGTGAGTTTCAAAGTCTCATTTTTATTGATTAAGTGAAGTTTCTACCAAATTTTACACTAATACTTATGTACATGTCTTCACAACTGACATTTATTTAAGTCTCGAATAACTTTATTATTCCTTATATTTCGTGAGTTTCAAAGTCTCATTTTTATTGATTAAGTGAAGTTTCTACCAAATTTTACACTAATACTTATGTACATGTCTTCACAACTGACATTTATTTAAGTCTCGAATAACTTTATTATTCCTTATATTTCGTGAGTTTCAAAGTCTCATTTTTATTGATTAAGTGAAGTTTCTACCAAATTTTACACTAATACTTATGTACATGTCTTCACAACTGACATTTATTTAAGTCTCGAATAACTTTATTATTCCTTATATTTCGTGAGTTTCAAAGTCTCATTTTTATTGATTAAGTGAAGTTTCTACCAAATTTTACACTAATACTTATGTACATGTCTTCACAACTGACATTTATTTAAGTCTCGAATAACTTTATTATTCCTTATATTTCGTGAGTTTCAAAGTCTCATTTTTATTGATTAAGTGAAGTTTCTACCAAATTTTACACTAATACTTATGTACATGTCTTCACAACTGACATTTATTTAAGTCTCGAATAACTTTATTATTCCTTATATTTCGTGAGTTTCAAAGTCTCATTTTTATTGATTAAGTGAAGTTTCTACCAAATTTTACACTAATACTTATGTACATGTCTTCACAACTGACATTTATTTAAGTCTCGAATAACTTTATTATTCCTTATATTTCGTGAGTTTCAAAGTCTCATTTTTATTGATTAAGTGAAGTTTCTACCAAATTTTACACTAATACTTATGTACATGTCTTCACAACTGACATTTATTTAAGTCTCGAATAACTTTATTATTCCTTATATTTCGTGAGTTTCAAAGTCTCATTTTTATTGATTAAGTGAAGTTTCTACCAAATTTTACACTAATACTTATGTACATGTCTTCACAACTGACATTTATTTAAGTCTCGAATAACTTTATTATTCCTTATATTTCGTGAGTTTCAAAGTCTCATTTTTATTGATTAAGTGAAGTTTCTACCAAATTTTACACTAATACTTATGTACATGTCTTCACAACTGACATTTATTTAAGTCTCGAATAACTTTATTATTCCTTATATTTCGTGAGTTTCAAAGTCTCATTTTTATTGATTAAGTGAAGTTTCTACCAAATTTTACACTAATACTTATGTACATGTCTTCACAACTGACATTTATTTAAGTCTCGAATAACTTTATTATTCCTTATATTTCGTGAGTTTCAAAGTCTCATTTTTATTGATTAAGTGAAGTTTCTACCAAATTTTACACTAATACTTATGTACATGTCTTCACAACTGACATTTATTTAAGTCTCGAATAACTTTATTATTCCTTATATTTCGTGAGTTTCAAAGTCTCATTTTTATTGATTAAGTGAAAGTTTCTACCAAATTTTACACTAATACTTATGAACATGTCTTCACAACTGACATTTATTTAACTCTTGAATAACTTTATTATTCCTTATATTTCGGGAGTTTCAAATACTCATTTTTATTGATTAAGTAAGTTTCTACCAAATTTTATACACTAATACTTTTGAACATGTCTTCACAACTGACATTTATTTAAGTCTCGAATAACTTTATTATTCCTTATATTTCGTGAGTTTCAAAGTCTCATTTTTATTGATTAAGTGAAGTTTCTACCAAATTTTACACTAATACTTATGTACATGTCTTCACAACTGACATTTATTTAAGTCT
>CABFPE010000385.1:570096-600394 GCA_900660155.1 Hofstenia miamia | reverse complement strand
CATGAATATTTAGGCTAAACAATGTCAAATTCTAAATTCTAAATATGAGCATTGATATCAGACATATAAAGCTCTTTTACTTAATCCATGTAGCTTGATCCATCTTTCCAAGTCAATTAATTCCGTCCAGTTTTCAAAAAACTCCTCTTCATAAAGCTATTGCAATAATTTTTCTTTAAGCTGCTTGTAAGAATAATCTTTTAACTATAAATTATAATTTGCGGCTCCCTTCTGAATGAATCAATGTCTCTCATTTTTACGAATTGATCATTTAATTAATTGCAGTGCGTGCACGTCTATTGAAAACACTATGTTCTATTTTATGTGTCAACAGTTTAATCAACGCGAAAATGATCACGCAGGAATTTTTTAATTTCTGTGAAAATTAAATTGCTTATGCGCGTTGACATAAAGAAAGCTCTGTGTTCTATTTTGTAAACTAAATAGTTTCGTTTTTACGTAAATTAAAAATCACTAGTGCGCGCGGCGCCTAACATAATTTAAAACCAAATACGATATGAATTACAAACCCTGTACAATACATGTGCACATATTAATTTTGCCAAAATTTGAAATTTGCTGCTGGGCTGTTTGTTAATTACCCCAGTTTATAAAGCGTGAGCCTACAATAGTTAATAGTTTTCCAGTATTAAATAATAACAAACAGATTTTTCCACATATTTGTAAAATTTTTCCATGTCTGTTAAAAAATATTGAAAATATTGTATGTGGACCAGAGATGAAAACGGTTCCCTCAATTGGCGACCATAACTGGTTCTGCTTCGGTCACCCTCTGACCAGTCCGGTGCCCAAGCTACCCTCATGTGGGTACAGGTTTGGCCAGTCCTCACATTATAAAGTATAGTTTTTGATCCCTTTACCAGGTTTCACCGCATTTATAGGTTCAATTCTCTTTTTGACAGGTTGTGACCGGTAGTGCTGAAAGAACGTGTCATGAACGCATACGCGTTTAAGTTATAGGATTAATCCTAAATATTTCATTATTCATTTAAAGGCACAAACCAAAAGATCAAAACAAATCACCCAATACTTTTAATGTTGCAAATTTTACTAACGTGTTTTGTTTGAATATTGGTAATCGTATATCAATAACTATTTCATGATGGATTCTAGTAATTAATGACTGTGATTGCTTCCAAACATTGATGGTGATGATTTTGAATTTTAGTTTTAAGCGTAATTAATAAGCTTAACGCCCCTGGTGAAGTTAAGAATTCCGCCAACTTTAGTTAATTAAATGTGATGTTTACTCTAAAAATATAATCTAATAAAAATGAGCTAAGCTATCTTATCGGTTTGTGCCTTTAAAGGCACAGTGGAAAATGGGCATGTTTACTAACAGTTTCTATATGGGTTCTAAATCGTTACTATTACGATTCATTTGCAATGCATAACGGTAAAAGTTAAATGAAGAGCTACAATTAAATATGGTGTTATTGTTTAAATTCTTAGATCCTTGGAGCTCTTATTTACCGAATTTATACCACTCACTTGACATTCACTGTTTAATAGCACTATTACGTTATGCACTTGCACTGATTAAAAAAGACAACTTATTGACCCAAGTTAATACATTGCATATGTGATCTACTAAATTTTCGCACAACCGTACATTGTACATATGTGAACTTTTTTGTAATACAGTGTATTTACAATCGTATTTTAGTAACTATAATATGGTAATTGTGCCGTGCTTTCTCATCTTGAAATTTGAGAAACTCCCAGACTAAATTAGCTGACAAGTATGACCAAATAATCATTTCAAAGTGACCGGTTTCGACCGATGAACTGAAATTAAGGATGGCTAGATCCGGAAAGGTGGTCACTACCGACCGGCTTCCAACTCTGATGTGGACACGTCCAAATCTTTGGGTCCTTGAGCTCTCGAGTTGTGGCGATTAATGTGGGCTAAAAAGCATTTTTTTGTGCTGGAAGTATATGAAGATACTTTTTTCAATGGAAAAGGCTATTTTTGTAAAAGTTTTAAAATTCGCCCCCTACTTAAGGTTTAGATAATATAACTGTCTAAAACCCTAGCAGCAACAACTAGTCTCTACTAATTTGTTTTTTATAATTAGATCACCTAGTTCATGTTCAGGGTCGCCGTGTGCAAAGTATAACTGATAACGTCATCATTCATAAAAATTAGTATTAAGGGGAGGGGGCTGAATCAACCCTCCCCTTGAGTTCCATAGACAAATTTATCTTAACAAATAAGGTTAAGATACAGACTAGTTTAGAAGTAATAACAGCAGTTCTAAAACTTGAAAAAATATATACCGTTACAGCAAATGACTTTGTGACGCTTGCAAGATTGAAAAGTGTAAAGGCAATGTGAGAACCATCTAGGCGTGAGAGAAACAGATTTACCTAAATTCAAATAATTAAAAGCAAATGAACAAGCTATTCAAAAATATCTCTGGAAAAATCTTCTTCACTAAGATCAAAATCTTAGTGTTGGATTGATTTTTTGGATTATGACAAGAGATGATGTGATTTCTAAAATGAAGGAATTTGGTAGCTTCGCTTAATACATGCTTGTTATATACCCTTCATCAATATACACATAATTACTCTTCACTTTGAGTTAAACTCTTAATTTTATAGTAATGAGAGGTTTTTAGCCAATTGCTATTTTCTGAATTCTCCATATATTTTCAAAGGAAATTTTTAAGGTTTTCATAATCATCTTGCAAAATTTTCAGCATTGTACTGAACCGATGAGATGGCCTTTTACATTTTTACTTCCTAAGTCTCAACCCTAAATCTGTTGCAAAATCCAAAGCATGAATGAATCACATATTATCTTTCCTAGAATTTGATTGATCAAAAAGAAACTGAATTTGTAACATATACGAAACTGGAAATGACAGCTAAGAAAATTAACACTTAAATAGCAGAAAATTATACAGGTTTCCGTTTTCCCACAAAAACAATATTTAACTACATATTTGATATTTACAACGGATTCATTGTCCTGTACATATTTTGTATAAATTGATTTAAAGGATATTATCATAGTTGGGCAGACTTTCAAATTCTATGGATCTCTTATTGAATAATTCTGCAAGTTATGAAGAGAATAATGTTTCCATAGTCATTATGTTTTGGTTAAAGACTTAATATTATTTGGAAAAGTAAAAAATAATTCAAAGTTTAAGTTCAAGAACATTAATTCTGAAATACTTTAAAATACTTTGCTTTTCAGTTAGTTCGCCATACATATTGTTCAAAACTTATATTTAAAAAATAGGCGAATGAATATATTTGCTCTTCCTAGAAGCACATACTCACATTCTAACTTGTGTGATAATATTTCTAATTATTTTCAAGCAATAAGGAAATTTACAATTATCAATATATATAATTCAATTGTTCATTGAAAACGTGCATTCTCTTTAGAATTGCAAAATAAATAATTACACATGTGTGAAGTAACTATTATGTTTGCAATTTGGTGCACAATATAAGCCAATTATATATAATATCTTAATTTGAAAAAAAAAAGTCAATATATTATTGGATTCAAACACGGTTTGAGAGCTTATATTTATTTAACGAGTTCTTAACGTCGAATTTGAAACTGTTTTTTGAACCAAATCGAATTTAATAAATTTGAAAACAAAATGATATTATCGTTATTTTTTTTTTGAAAAATTAATTTGTCTCGTCATTTTCTACGATAATCAATTTAAAACAGAATTTGGGTCATTAATTTCTGTTTGAAATTTATTCCCGTGGACAACGATTTTGCATTATACATTGTCCAAGGAAACCACGTGTATATTTCCTTCTATTTAATTAGTACCAAAAATGTAATTAAGATCTATGAGTTCTTTTAGCATTAGAAAGCAAATAGATCTAACTTATTGTATTAATAAAATTGAAGTAAGTATTATTGTTTCCACTCTATAGAAGATTTACACACTTATAAAAAGCTTAATTGAGGCATTCAACATCATTAACTCAAATTTTAAAGCATTAAAAAGTATGAACTGAACGGAATGCACTGTTTTTAAAAATTAATTCTGATCATTTTATCAGTCAAATTTGCTCTAGTAATATTATTTAGGTTCTACTTTTCCAATACAAGAGACTTTTTAATATGATTTATAGAAATTTACTACAGTCTAATGAACGAAGTAGTTCAGTTGCGGAAGACGAGCAGTATAGGAAAGGATTTTTTGAGAAGTTTCAAATTGAAAAAAAAAGAAAATGTTATTAATAAACAAATGAAACAAGGTTTCCTTCCGAGTGAAATTGGTTATAAAATATTTATTTTAACGCTAATTTTACTCAGTGCACTCCGTTGAAAAAAATTATTGCAAATAAATATGCGAGTGCGAACTCTTCACATTAAACCAGTGTATAGAAACACTCCGATAGAGATGCGCGTTCACCGCAAAGGCGTCGTTGATTAATAACTACAGAAAACTACGATTATGACAATTCTAAAATGAGATCAACTTCAATTCAATGAAATAGGGTGAAAACCAGAAATGATAATATTTTACGGTTGTGTTTAAAACTTGTTAGTTGAAGTGAGTGGGCCCCAAAGTAGTTTTTAGAATCGATCTCTGGTAAAAATTTCACTTCATATTTCTATTTAAGTTGTTAAACATTGGTTTGCGTTTTAACTAGGCTTTCTTAGAATGTATAAAATGGCAATCATCATCTTTGTTTTTCTATTTAAAATTATGATAATTGTGCAAAGGAATCCATTGTTGAATTGACAATATTTCTATTGAATTTTTATCAATATTTTTGAGAGCCAATTTATAGGTTTTTTCAAAAAAAGTCAATCTATGCTAGTACGATGTACTCTAGTAAAATTTAGATGAAACATTGAGTTATGTCAAGGAGTAATACACCTCTGGTTTTCATCCTCTTTGGATTACATCAAGTCATCGCGCACCACTATTTAAAAGAAGGAAAGCTCCTATCATTTCCTCAATTGGTATCAATTAATAGAATGTATGGCTGTCTCAGATATTCTGAAATGGTTTAAATTTATTCTTACTACTGAGACTAAATACATACAATGCGAAATGCCCTTAAAATCATTTCTTATACTCCATTTGATAGCAAACTTTATTCATCCAAGTACAACTCTTATCTCCTCAGTAGATTTTCAAAATCTACACTTGAGTTTTTAACGCTATGACAATTTTGATATATTACGTAGTTGTAATTCCAGTCTATAATGAGACAGCTTTTTTCAATGCATTTCCAATAAGTGGTAGGGTCTGTTAGAAAAGAATTTACATTTATGTTCCTCCGTTGTGTGATTTTCAATCACTTCCCGAATTTAAAAATACTCTGTAGTAAGGCTTTGCGGGGCGATTTATTTCATGAGCCTTACCCGTTGTGCTACATATTCCAATTATTTCAGTGGGACGGAGACAAAAACGAAGAAATTGACACCACGGATTTCAAAAATATTCCGTAATATTTTTTTATTTACCGGATTGGACTAGGTCAAAATCGAATGAGTGCATATGAGATTTGAGCAATAAAATTTTGATCCCACAGAACACTACATAATGTAACATAAATTTAATATAGTTTAAATCAACTTTTCACTAAAACTATTAGGTTTGATGGTCATAAATGCAGAAATTTTTGTGGCAGATCTTGTATAGGACCCTTTCACCAACGTTGTACCAGTTGACATCGAATGCTCGCCATTTGTGATAAGAAAAAAATTCACATGCAGTTTACACAAAACTTTTGAAAATGATTTATCAGAATATTTTACAATTTTGAAAACATCGTAGTCGTGTAGTCACTACAATCAATAAATGGTTGTATTGATCTTAACTTGCTCTCTAAAATTAAACTACTTAATGCAATTCTAAGACGCATATAAACAATTTCAATCAAATCAAGTAAAAAACAATTAATGCATGCTCACCTAAATAAGCATTGTTTCGACTAAAGCAAATTCAAAATTTATTATAAAAACATCCGATTTCCTTGTTAAATAAGTAAAATGTTTATTCAAATTAGATACCAAATCCATTTCCGGTCAACATACATCTTCTTCAAAGAGAAAACAAAAGGAACTTTCCTCTTTATACTCAATTAAATTAGATAGAAAAACGTCATGCATTAGCAATTCAACGGAGATTTGCCGCATCAATAGAATTCAATTCAATAGCATACACTAAGTGAACGAAATTAGGATTTTCATACTCTAACATAATTACGCTATTATATGTTAACGTTATAGGTTCTTTGACTATGTAAGCATAATTTCAAATTCACAAGCGCTTACATGGCTAACGAAATCCAATGGACTATAGTAATTTATTTTATTCTGTTAATTCTTTAGCACGTTCTAAGCAATTTATCCTAATATTAAGTTCCAAACAATATATCATCAAAGAAATTGTTCAATAGTGGATAATGATGACTTGGCATATTCCAAAATGATGTTTCAAGTTCGCCAATGGTTATTCCATTTCTCAAATGTCAACCTTAGTTTAAATTTTGTTACATTAATGACAAATTTATCAGCAATAACAACTTTTCAACCTGAAAAGTATATACATTTTCAATTTTACAAGTCTTTTAAAAAAATTCACCTGAATTGTGAATTAAAATGAAAATATTATTATTTGCAGTGGAAATAGGCTCATATTGGAAAAGATATGGAACGTTAAGTAATATGAAAATAGCATAATTAACTTAAAATAAACTTTTTTGTTATTTATGACTTAGTTGCTACGATTGTCCGCGATTTTAAATGATTATATGACAAGATTTCTCACGGCTTGGCATTCCCAGATGTGCGCTCATTGATAGTCATTTCAGAGATGAACATGTGCCGGGACTTGCCAAAGTATTTGAAAAAATTTACCATATAATTCATAAGTATTTTTTGAAAATAATATTACACATTAAAATTTTACATTAGTATCATATAAACTTCTAAAATTTGGGCCGGACCCATGTCCGTCTTTTAGTAACGAAATAGTTTTCTACATATTTGTATGCATGTTCTGTTAACATTTTCAAATGTATTTCTGACTAGGATCGGGCCTTGTTACTGAAAATACTTAAATCGGAAATAAGTCGGTTTGCACAGATCAATAGTATAAATATAAATGTGTTTAAGCGGATCATATTAACCATCTAGTTGCCAATACCCTGGCTACAAATTTAATTATATCATATAAATTTCATTTTCATTAACACACAAAACAAATTGTCAAATAATGTTTCTAACCTTGTAACTTTATGTAGTTAATGGCAATAGAACATCTCATAGTTAAGTCAAAATTTGAAATCGTGTCAAATGTTCATACCATACGGAAAATAATCATTTTGATATTTTGATGTCTATGCAGCTTGTAGTACAATATGAGTTCGCCTAAAATCCATCTGTAATTAGACAGGCCCAACTACACAGACAACTCTGAAAGGTTATTTCTTACACGCAGATGATTACAGAAAACAAAAAATTTTTCAAAATGGTTTCATTCAAAATTTTCACGGTTTGACCGAGTGCACAAGTCTGGAGAAAACTTTCAAAAGAAGTTCGTTTGTGATCCGAGGAACTGAGACAACCGGCAAGACATTGGTTCATCAATTCACAAGACTCTTTTCTGAGAGATGATCGTCTGGGAGAGGTTCCTGCCAAGTATTTAATGCAAAATGTTATTCCAAATGAACAATTTTTACGTTTTTCAGAGACAAATTCATAGCACTCAATTACTGCTTTTTGTGGTTTTAGCTCCTATATGAGGTGGTCTACCTCTTTTAAAATCGTAAATAGAGCCTGTTTATTTGAAGCACTTGTATGTCTGATGGATGGTCTAATCACTTCGCGATTTGATCCATATTCTCTCCTACATTCTTTGTCGTTAACAACAACAAAACGTTTAGTTAAGCTTTAGTATGCATGTTTATTAAACTAGTCATAAATGGAGTATATTACTTTACCCTGAGTGTTAATTCACATCTTACTTCACGTAACATGTTTGATCGAATTTTTCTCGCGGGTATAAGGAAATTCAGTGGATGATGACAATGTTGTTCTGCTTCTTAAAGAGCTTTTTTGATAGGTTATAACGCCGAACTTCAGATTTAGTGAGTGATTTATGAATACGAATATTAGTGATTATTTTTTCACTCTTATAAATGCTTTGTATACCCTTGTTTAGGTAGTTGGGTACTCCAATGAAGAGGGGAGCACAATAGTCCAATACAGATACTATGCTGCACTGGAATACAAATATTGGTACTTTTTTGGTACATTCTTTACAAAGGCTGCGAAGAATGGTTAATGGTGAGGCAGTTTTCCGAAAGAGAATTTTGAATTGGGCCTGCCAGCAAAGTTTGTTATCTATCAAGACATCAAGAACTTTAGCAAAGGAAGTTTCGGGAAACCATTATGTAAGTATGAAAGAATTCCTTCTGGATAATTGTAAAGTTATGGTCATTTGCCAGTACTTATTATTATTCATACAAAGATTATGATCATTAGGGAAGTTGCAGATGTAATTCAATTCTGTAGTAATTCTCCGGTTTTCTTGATACGCATAATTGAATTATTATCATCATCTCGAAACTTAATTAGTATTCCGTTTTTACCAGAAAACCCGAACATGTAAAAATGAATTGAATGGGTGCAAACATAGAACCTTGCAGGACACTACCAATTAGATCACAGCTTTAATATGACAATCGTCGTAACACAACATTTTCAATAACATTAGGTGAAGCCATGAATGTTCACATGCCAATTTTTCAAATACATGTATAACAAACAGAAACTTACTGATTCAGTGGAACTATTTCCAAAAATTATAAACATACTAAATTTTTCGTTCCACCTTTTACAAATTATCAAATACGGAAGTGAGAGAAATCAAGTATCCAGAATATGAGCAATAACAAATCTGAAAAATAAGTTCCAGTACATTGGAACTTTTGAACAAATATACTTTTTTATATTTTTTATTATTGCACTGTGTTGTTTTAAAGACGAATGTAGCCAACTATGGTACATGTACACACATACTGTATATGAATGTATATGTAATAATCATCGGAGGGACTAAAGCATTAAGTTCTTAAGTGACTCACTTTATAAAATTTACTAATGATTGGAATCATGCTTACTATTCAATTATTACTCAAACTCAAGTGTATTAGTGTGGCATCTAAGTTATGTATCACTCCGAACTAAGTGCAATTATTGCTCACTAAGTCAGAAATCATCGTCCGTTTATATTGAATATTAGTCTGAAATCTTTAATATAATTGCTTCGTATGTTTTTGTAACATCACTTTAATGTCTGAAATTTTAAATCAATGTAGAAAATGCGCATAAGATTCATAAAATGAATGTTGAAAAAATGAAAAAATGATTAACAAAGCTTTCCTTGGCAAATCAGGAAGTGTAAATTGAACTAGAAAATCATAAAAGAGAGGATACTTAGCAGCAGGTCATTGCAATATTACAAGTGCTATAGAGCAACACTTTTCAATGTACTTTAACTAAATAAGTATCAATAGGAGTTTAACGACATTATGTAAGTAATACGTGCAGTTTAACCGCAAAATATCCACTTGAAAAATAGTTGCAAAATCTTGAGTGCTTTATCAGTTAACTTAGTGTTTGCATTTGATGTTAAGATGTACGGCAAGTCACTGTTGAAATTAAGAACCGCAGTGCAAACATGCAAAATTTTCCTACCGTTGCAATGATCTAATAGATAACAGTTTCATCAAGGAAGTTGATTAATTGTAACAACTATTTGGAATCTTACCTTTACGAGCTTCTACATTGCTATAACTCGTAGAAACAGTTCACTTACTTCACTATTGAATTTTGCTTGTATCGATAAAATGTAAAGGTTAATAACGGATGTATTTGAAAATTTATTTTACTAATTCAATATGGTTCTAAAACCATTTTTATAAGGAGGTTATTGAACTCTGGAGTTCTTCAAAATAAATGGTACATAAACGTAAACTTATACTGTAAATTAAATGTGAGATTTGGTTTAGTGGAATTACCCTAATGCACAAGGACAAATTGAGATGGTGCCACTATACTTACATTTAAACAAAAATGGGCACCACATTATCCGAATTGATGTAACTGATACTAAACATTGTCAGTAGTTACATTTCATAGAATAACATGTTACTTCCAACAAGTTTCTATTTATCTTTGGCTGAGGGATACTATCCCGTCTAATTTGATAAACATCTATAAAAGCTAGATTCCTTCGTGGTTGCTCTGGTCATAAATTAACCATTTGATATTGAAAATACTCGTCAAATAATGTCTGCTATGCTGCAGAAGTCAGTCAATACACAAATTTTTATTTACCTTTTTGAAGACTATTATGAAAAAATTTGTAAAGCGTTGTACACATATTGAGTGAATAAGAAATAGAGCTTTGATAGCCTAAGGTAAATTTGTGGATCTAACAAAAATATCATAAATTATGTTTAAAACTGCAAAATTCCACAAGTTCTGACAACTAAAAATGATTAAATTAAGTGTAGGAAATTGCACAAACTGCAGCAATAGTAGGTTGGTTCCTAAATACCTCTATTTCAAATTGAACAAATCTTTAGATTGTTTGTTTAACAAATGCAATTAAATGTTTACAAAGAAGATGTTTCTCTGCACATAATTTATAATTGCACTAAACCTGTAATTTAAGTTGCTATATTTTAAATTGTCTTAATACTAAATTGTTTTTAATTAATTAGCAATGCTTCGAATCCATACTTAACTGTTTTGACAAATTACCATAATTAGTGTCAATTCATTTGCTATTAAAAAAATCTAAGACTTGAAATGTTATCTACGAATAATATTGGTTAAGTTATACACCTTAGATTATCTACTAGAAATATTGCATGTTTCCAGACTAATATAACGAGATGCAATATTGCAATCTCACTTCATAACAGAGTGGAAAATGGTGGTCTCAATGAAACTTAATGAAATTATTTGTATCAATGTATGACAGAAATGTTTTTGAACGTTGGAATCAAACACAAATATTTTGGGATGCCTGAAAACTGCTTAGTTAGTTCGACAGACAAAATTAGTAGGTTGTTGTACCTTTAGGCTGTAAGTAATGTGAACATAGAACTCTGGAATTTAGAAACAAAATCCAAAGCATGTCTAGAATCTATGGAAACACAAAATTTGAATAAATGTCTCTCTATAATTAGAAAGGAGGGTTAAGTTGCAAAATCTAACTATTTGAACTAAGACTTACATTAGATAAAAATTAAAGTTTTTCTCTAGAATCTGCTAAACATTTACTGAATGATTAAAGTATATTATCAAATTGTAGTGCATACATTTAGTAGGCTTTATTTAAAGATATACCTGCAGAACAAACGCTTCTGAAGCACCACGTGGAACTCTAATATTGTAAATATGCTTCAATGGAGAATGAGCCTAAACATTCATTATAAATATTTTGGAAAAGTTGATAATTAACTGTTCAATCTGGGATTTTTTGACTCCTCAGGGATTTAGAGGGAAAAATTCTTCCCTCCTATCTTAATTCTGGATTGGAGTATGATGCTAAAATGTAAAAATTTTAGAATTTTTTGATATAAATCTAATATTGGCCTTAGGAATCAATTTGAAATTTTTGGTATTTATTACAATTCATTCCTAAACTATTACTATGGTTTTCACATTTATATTACTTACTTTTTTCCCGCTAGAGATAATTTTTTTGCAAAAATAGGAATACTGTACCTCTGTTTAAACACAATATCATACATAAAATGAACAGATATTTAGAAAAAGTTTCTTTGGGGTTATGAACCTCAATGAAAGTTAGGAAAAAATAGAGAAGTCTCGTGAATGACCATCTTCACATTTTTAATAGCAATCAAAAGTTAATGGAGGATGAAATCCTTAACCGTTCTCCTAACCAATCGAATTGTTTCAAGAAATTTAAATTGTATTATATATATATATATATATATATATATATATATATATATAAATTGTTCGATTTTGCGATTGAAGTTTATTGGTAGATTTCATGTATATAGCAAAACACATGATTAAAGGTTTATCATAAAATGAAGAAGTTAAATTTTGAATGCAATGCGTAAGTGAATATTTTCTGAGACGTTCTGTACATCGCGTAAAATGTTTGTGAACAGATCAAGACGTTTAATACCTTGGATATTTACTGTGGAACGACAGAAGAGATCATCAAAACGTGCATAATAACTATTTACCATTAATTGAGATTTTGTATGTTGTTGACTGCCTTAAAATAATAAAGGTTCTGAAATACGAACAAATCAAAGATTATATGGGAAGTGACCAAGAGAGATGATTATACATAATACCTCTTAAGTATTTCACATGTTGAGATCTGAGGATCTAGAACTAATAGTTATATAAAAATTAATAGGTCAGCAAAAAATTGGGAACTTTTAGAATTAAAATCAATCTCATCGTAAGTAGGCATTAAACCGAAAAATCATCATTTTCAAAACCACGAAATAGAATGAGACCTAGGAAACGATTAGTAAGGAAGAGCTAGGAATAGTTTGAATGATTTTTTATTTCTTATTTGAAATCTATTATAAAGATAAGAAGATAAAAATTATGGTAAATTTCCATCAATTTTCAAGACATACAACCTCGAAACTCAAGATCTCAGAAGGATAATTAACATCATAATTGAGTAACATTTGAATAATTGTAGAACGTCGTTTTATTAATTCATATTGTCTACCCATAGATGGACATGACCCTTGCTGCCATTGGTTGTACCGAGTCGGGCCGGCATTGGCCCGAAGAAATGGAAAAGCTGAAACAAAAAATGTGTCAAATTTAAAAAATACTGACTATTCCGTAACAGTACACGTAAATACATTGAATTTTATATAAGTTATAATTGTAAAGTTGAAAAATAAAGTTCACGTTTTAGGAAGTTTACATTAGTATCATAGACTTTTCTAAATTTAAATTCAGAATTTTCAATTTCAGTATTTAGATTTTGCAATAAGTATCTATCTACACTTTGGTGGAGCACCAGACAAACTAAAGTAATTTTTTTTCAAGTTGACATTAATTTAAGTAGGCTGGGCTCGCCGGGCTTGGGATTAAATTTTCGGCTAATCTTCATTTCTGAATTTGCCTTCTAGATGGCAGAGCCATCTAAGTAATACTAAATTTTCTCATCGATAATTTACATATATATTTTAATTGATTTATAATTAGGAAGGTCAATCAATTTCCATTTGTTAGAAAAATGTCAAAATTTAAATGTTTAAACAAAACAAGGAAATATGGTTATAAATTATCATTTAGAACACCACAAGTAGCATATCAGATCCACAACCGGAAAGAATCCACAACAAGATCTAAGGAAATATATACTTAATTAAAATCAGATTAATCAAAAAATGTTGAGTAGGATCCTTCAGTTTACACACAGAAATACTGCGATCAGATTTAGCATAATTTTCAATAAATAGAATTACAGGTGTTGATAATTGCTTTATCAACAAAATTACTGATGTATATGATTTGATCTAATTCCACTAAATGAAGAAAGTCATTAGTTAATAGTTCAGATTTGAAAAAAAAAATCTTAAATTATTTTGGATATCTGGACTGTATTATGACAGAAAAAAGCATATGATAAAAATAATTTGGAAGTGTCCATTTTTACATACTTTCCTGGAGAGCGTTCATCATAATATCAAGTATGAAATACACCCATTTGGAGAAGAACAAAACAAGTATTGCAACAAAAGCCCAATAAGATATTAACTATGTAATAATAGCAACTGTAAAGTTATTCAGTATTTGGAAAATTGCTTTGATTGACCGAACGCGATATTTATTTGCATTACATCAAAATTTGAAATTGTCATTATGCGTGTTATTTTAAGAGAAGCATTAACAAAAATTCACAATGTGCTACTAAACAGATTTTTTCTAGCTTAATTGTCAATATTTGTTAATATAACATCACAGGTTGATAATATAAAAAAATTGATGATGTTTTAGCAAAATTAGCGGTTTTTTAAATTTTGTTAAAAAGTTCATTAATCTACGAAAATAGTGAATTGACAATCAAGAAAAACAGTAGTGCAACTTGCAAGTTATTTTAATGTGTTTATGTAGTTTTCTACANACTAATAATGATTGCTCCTATCTGAAAACAACAATAGAGCCATGTCTCCTCTTTCAACTAGACATTTAAACCGCACTAGTTTATGTACACATTTAAACGTCTTTCTTTACGCATGACACGTGTGGAATAAACCTTGGGCCCTCTATCAAATGAAAGCAAAATGTTGTGATTAGGTTCTGCTCTCTTGTTTATTTTTCTTAACTTTGTGTAAAAATAACTTAAAATTTTTCTTTGAAACTTCCAGTTGGATTCGGAGTTTATATTTTTTGGACACTTTGACTCATAGATATCAGAGGATGATTTAATTAGTGACTCATTCTACTTGACAAATGTTTTGACAGCTCACTAATGTATTTTTTGACAACTGCTAATTGATTTGCGATACTTTTAATTGATTTTCATGGTGATTCATATACACGTTAGGGCCAATTTTAGTTTACAGTATTTTGATATGACTAATTTCATTTCATGTTAACACGGCTATATCATACATTTCAATTGTTTGCATACATTACATTTCATTTTGTTAATATAACTTGTTATCACACATTGTTTTGTTTTTTCCATGATTTCGAATGATTGCATGTACAATGCTTATCTCGTTTTGCTGGGAAATATTTTGTTCCATGTGTAATACATAATAAAACCAACCTACATTTTCGGAAAGAGGGTTATGTATAAAACCGAAATTCACCTCCTAAAATGTTTACATGCAATGATATTAATAAAATCTATATACAAAATTATTATATATTAGNAAATATGCTCAAATCAGCAAACCAAAACAATTTAAACCTTAATAACGGAGAAAAAATATAAAAAACTTTACATTATTTAATTGTTATATTTTTGTGAAAAATTATTGTCAATTACACAGAAAAATAGGAAAACGATTCAGTTGTATATGAAGAGTGCCTGATTTCAGCAAACTTTGGGTGAAAACTTGAAACGTTTGTGCACAACGAAAAATTTCAAATTTTGAAAACAAAATTTTGCAAACATGGTTTGTAGGATCTGTGTAATGGGAATCAAGAAATCAAGAAATTTATATATTCTGAACACCCCAAATACACAGTATATATGTTCAGGAAGATCCATAGGTCAATGAATTTTATAACTGCATTAAGCTTAGTGTGACCAACTATGTCGGTAGAATGTGCACATTATTTTGTACCTCCAACTTTCATTTCATAAATTGAAAGGAGCTCCTGGCTTATATTTTTGAAAAATTTTCAAAAATATTGCTATGGCATTTTTTAATAACATAGAATGTTTATTAAAAGAAGTAAACGAGAAGTAGTAAAAACCCAAATTAGGCCCAAATTGCAGTCAACCCGATAGCCTATGCCTTAAATTTAGAGGTGCTGTCATGAAGCTGTGACAACAAATCCTGCTGTGTGGCTCGAAAACCAAAGCTGACTGCCAATAATAATCGCATGTTCCCTGACAAGTCTACTATGCAAAAGTTCTACATGCATCCTCTACAGAAACAGCATTACAATCCAGCTTGCACGATCCAGTTTCATCAACTACTCATCGTCTGTGAAGAGTTTGAAGTTACATTGCGGCTTCAAGATGAGGTGGACTTTGATTAGACTTGCAGANTTCTTTACACTTCTTTTTTGGTTTATTTGATTTTTTTTGGGTTGTATACGTTTGGGGACTGATTCATCTTTTATCGACTTTTCCACATTGTCCAACTTCATTTGATTTATAAGCCTCGTTTACGCGATTGTATGTGTCACACGGTGTTCCACTTTTCAATTGTTTTGTATTGCTAAATTCTATGATATGCACCACTCTTGTTCTAAATGTATAAACTTGAAAATGTGTATAGTGGGAGATACTTTAAATTCAATAGCAAAACGTCTACAATCAATTTAAGTTCGTAATTTTGCAACATTAGTTAAAAAATTATAGTCAAAATAATTATTGTAACTCAATTGTAACAATGAAAAATAATTCATGTGATCTAATTCAACACAGTATGTACATTGTATTTTATAACTTATAAATTTTCGAGATTTTTAAATCAGTTCAAATCAANACACGCCCCTCTATTTTACAGAAGAGGTTGCCAGTGTGGATAACACGTCATAATTGCAAAGTTCCAGCATAACGGGGCTCCATTTCGTTTATCAAAACTTGGATGGCGTAACATTTTATGGTGAACTGGCTAACACTGGCCGCCACGTAGAAGGCGTCACTCGCAATCCAATATCACATGCAGATCTAGTAGAGACAGAGAAAGTAAAATTGGATAGAGTGAAGGAGATAACCCAGGAATGCTGAGCAGGTTTGGTGGAGTGCATGTTCCGATGCATAGCAGCTGTGTTAGGCGTTTGCGGTCATCACAAGAAATATTAACAGAGAATGCTACTTATGACTCAGCATAGCTTATGTTGTATTTTTATCCATCAGATGGCAGATAATTTAAAGACTTCATTTTATCAATATTATGAATTTTATGGATATATATATATATATATATATATATGAAATATGTAACACATTGAAAAACTTAGACCGGTTTCGATTACTAGGAATCATCGTCAGTATGACAAATGCGGTATATAAATATTTATAATCAACTACACTAAAGAAAATAATAAATATATTGCATGCATTATAGATATAGAATTATTGATGTTATCTTGCGCCGTTTATTACGTAATTTTTCTTTGTTTGCAGCTTTAATAAAAATTTATATTTAATAAACATTAACTAAAGATGAAGAGACAGCACTTTTTGGCATGAACATGAGTTTGCCACATAAGTTTAATGAAACCCAAGTCGAAAAAGATTCAGAAAATTTTTCTTTAACCTCATTCACAATGAACGAATTTCAGATGACCATGAAGATTTGAAGTTAGAAATAAAAAAAATTTTGAACAACTGTCTTAAGCAACCGAAAATTCCAAGAAAAGTAAAGAATTTAATTAGTTGATTAAAATCACTAGCATCTTATGATTCTATTTATATTTCTAAATTGGATAAAAGAAATGGAATCGTAGTTATGGATAAATCAAACTATTTATCAAAAACGAAAGAAATACTTAGTGCTTCAACAAAGTTTAGAAAAGAAACTAACTAACTTTACCATTAAAATCATCAGAAAAGGAGAAAACTTTAACAAAAAACTTCAAAAAATGATGAAAACTGGAGAACTTTCTGAAGAACTTTACGAATCATTTAGAAGTACAGGTTCTCAACCATGCAGATTATATGGTGTTCCAAAATTACATTAAGATCCTAAAGATCCACCTATTCGACCAATACTATCAACAATTAATTATCAAAGCACAAAGAGAACTAAATGGTTAGATAATTTACTTAAGAAATACATTCCATGAAAAATTAATCTACACAACACTAATTATTTAACAAGACTAAAAGAGACATATGAAATAAATAATGCTAAACGTTTTCTAGTAAATTGTGACGTAGAATAGTTATTTACAAATATGTCATTAAAGAAATCATTTAATCACATCATCAAGTTAATACCAGAAGAAGAAATACGAATTGACCATTATACGCTATTAAATTTGTTAAATATGTGCTGTATTAACATCCTTTTTCTGTTTGATGGTGTTTTTTATGGCCAAATTAATGGAATTTCCATGGGATCGGGACTTGTACCAACAATATTAGCATTTGCAATGGATATTATAGAAAAAGATTTCATAAACACATCAAATTTATCTACTCCTCAATGCTACTATCGGTATGTAGATGATATATTCGCAACAAAGATGATGCAAACACATTCTTAAATTATCTAAGCAACATTCTACCAGAAATTCAATTACAAATGGAATTTGAAACCAACAATAAACTTAATGATCATTATGAAACAAGTTGGTATATTAAAACAACAAACTCAGGACTATACATTCTATATTTTTCGAATTGCAATACGTCATACAAATTAAACACACTTACAGCATTATTTAACCGAGCAATAATTGCATCATCAAGCTACAAACATATAATGAATGGAACAGATACAATTTTCGAAACCCTTAAAGACAATGGCTATCCCATTAAACTTATTAAATAATATTCAACCAAGATGTTTAGGAAAGTAACAAAGAACAACTTCATTTGTCCAGTATATTTAAAATTTCCGTATTTAGGCAACCAAGTTAAAATGTAAATGAAAAAATAAATATTGAACACCAAATTAAAATTCACCAAAATTGTCCCAATATTAACATCCTTTGAAACAAACAACATTTTCAACAACAAAGATTTTATCCCTAAGAAATTAGTTTTTTTCTGTAATTCACCAAAATGAATGTGATGATCGCAATAAATAATACATCGGGGAAACTAAGAGACATCTGGGAACAAGAATAAAAGAACACATAAGAGGACATTTAAATTCTGAAATTTACTTACATCACCATAAAATCAAGGAAGAAAATTTTAGATATTACTAAGATCTAAGCCTCATAAAATTGGTGACCAAATTTTGATTAAAGGTGCAAACAAAGAAAAATTGCTTAATAAACGAAAGATAACATCAATGATTCTAGATCTATAGTGCATGCAATATATTTATAATTTCCTTTAGGGTAGTTGATTGCAAAATATTTATTTACCACATTTGTCATACTGACAATGATTCCTAGTAATCGAAACCGGTCTAAGTTTTTCACTGTGTTACATAATTCAAATATTTCGAAGCTCAGTATACTTACATTTAAATATATATATATATATATATATATATATATATTTGTACATCTATATGTATATATGTATATATATATATATATATATATATAAATGATTAAATCATCCCAAAGTTATACCAAAGCTTATAATTTTACAATATTCTTCTAAGATACTTACTCTTTCAACAACGCTACCGGCGAACCATGAAACTAATGCTACATTTAACAATCCAATTACCAGCCAAGCGGACAGTGAATATATTTCAAGTAAATGCTGAGCTTTTGTTAAGTTATATATGCTAAGGCAACTCAAAGGAAGATTGGCAGTAAACGTAAGAAGAAGTAGTGATGAAAAAATTTCGTCTGCCTTTTGAACCATATTGGCAATGTATTGGTGATGAGTTCGGATCATTTCCAGGTCCCGAGCCCCCAGACCATCTCTTATGCAGATCTTTTGCTGCAGAATTTCCGCAACAGAAGAGAAGTGAGCGCTGAGAAGCATGCATACCGCAACGAAGAGTATGAGAGGAAGATTCATTACAGCTGTGCCAAGCATGTTGACACCTATAGAAGAGCTAATAATACATGTATATAGCATTATAAATAATTCTATTAATTTGAATTTACATGATTTAAATATATTTTTTTAGCAATTATATTTAGCAATTTCTACTTCAAACCCTTCATAGTTCATTAAACACTTAGTGAGAGTTTAGTTTGTGCAAATTTACAGAATGTGTATATCCAATCACACCACGAATTATCTGAAAAATGCACTTGTGATTTAGTTATACTTTGACACACTACTGATTTTACAAACCTAGGAAGAAATATACTCCATAGTTTGGTACGTTCTTGAAGGGCGCAGTAAGTGCGTCTGAGTATGCTGAATCACCACAGAGGTCAAGAAGGTTTTGGATGACTGTATATAGAGTCCATATCAAATAAAGACGAATTCCACCTCGTACTCGCTGAGATACGTTAATGAAGAGTTTGTAACTCATTCTCCACACTGACTCTTCGTAGTGGAATTCGCGATATTCTGAGAAGGTTAACCAACTGTTGAAGAAGGATGGAAGCATATGTTTTGAATAGCTCGATCTCAACATCACTGAAGCTATGGATGCGCATTGAAACATCCAGATTGTATTAACAATTTGACTTGCGTTTCCAGTTGTGACACTAGCAAGGAAGCAAGCAAAAAGGTATCTAAAATCAAAATAAATTAATCATGAGAAAATAATATATTCGAGAGAAACTTAAATATATATATATATATATATCACTACTCATATGAAAAATTGGAATAGTTGTTGCTCTGACCGAAATTTTCCGAAAAATCTAATGATAAGTACCACATTTTTTTTAATAAATTCAACAAAATTCTATTACTTGAAATAAATTGAAATGCAGATGATTTTTTATTCAAATTTTTAAACTTCAACCTCATTTTTCATAAAGAAATATGTAGTTTTTTGTTAGAAATTCAATGACAATTTTTTGTAGATTTATTTGTAAATTTAATTATTATTTTGTCCTCAAGGATTAAAACATAAGTTAGAAAGAAGCTAGTATGTGAGTAACATTGGAAAAACTACATTTAAGATGTCATTGCATCCGATTGGCTCTGCTTGTACATATGTATATAAGTTTGTGATATGTACTTGGCAATGAAACAAGAAATACATTGAACTAGTAAAATAGTGAGTAAAAATATTTGTTTATTAGCGCCAAAATAATTTTTTATAATATTTAACAAAAAATATTTGTTATACCCTTTTCATTTCCAACATCTATAAAAGTATTTAATACACATTAAATGTCAAGGTATGCCGCATGAAACACAATCTAATAAAATGTGAATGTGAATGCATTAACTACAAAGCGAAAACATATTATATTTTAAAACTAAGGATAAGCTAATCTTATTAGAATCATTGATATTCACTATTACATGAAAACTCTTTACACTTATTTTGCATTGTACTTGAAAAATGTAGGATCAATAACTTTATTCAAACGTATGCACTTCACACTAACAATAGACAATATCTAATTGGCATCTATCATTATCAATTTGGAAATTGTCAATATCGAATTGACAATAATCAAGTTCAAGTGGACAATAACTTTTTCCTTATTTCGCAAATTGAATTCATCAAGTTTTAATCATTTAAGGAATACGTTACCACACTTAATGACCCATCATCGTTATCTGAATGTTCTAAATATCATATTGACAATCTTTGCATATTGATAATTCAATTTTGATTTTTGTTCTAGGTTGAATTGCTTCTTTTGATTCCTGGTTTATATGTTCTATAATATTTACATGATTTGTTTTACTCATAATAAATATAAATATGATAAATTTATTTGATCTAAGAGACTTTTGTAAGATAGAAATATTATTGTAACAATATAAGTGAAATAACTGTGGAAACATCCACATGTAACATTAGCTTCATTTATCGCTGCGGGTATATTCAGGTGAATCCTCGCTGCAAATACAATGTATTTGCTGACGAAACTCAGTTTTCAGAATGCTAACCTTTTCCATGACCATTCATATTTAGAAATTTTGGAATAACATTTGGGTCTTTAAGTTTTTAAAAAAATCTTTAAACGATGAAAGCTTGATGAATTCAATGTGTAAAATACTAGAAAAAATATTGCAAATTTAAAATTGATTATTGCCAATTTGATATGGATAGATACTAATTGGATATTAATTATTGCCAATTTGAAGTTGGAAAGGATAGTATTCCCTCTGTTAAAGAGATATTGAAGTAGACAATGAATTACTTTTTGTTTGGATGTGAAAATATTTTCTATAATACAATATATCTATCCTAAGTAATACATTCATAAGCTTACAAGATAATATGTATATATTCGTGTAGAAAACACGTAAAATTGAATAAACTATACACCATATTATGCGATCTTAACTGCCTGAACAATCCTGCAATACAAAATTCAAATTATGTCAACGAATTCGGTTACTCTAATATTTGATGTAATACAATAAGTACTTGCGCTCAATCAAATAATAATTCTGTAGAATTCCTACAGCTTGTGGCCCTAAAATTGCAGCAATTCATTTACTCAAGAACAACAAGACCAACATATAAATATAGAACGTTAAATTTAGAAAAATTCCATGAATTATTTTATCAAGTATAATTTTAGTATATATGTAAAATAATGTTTTGCATTTAATAATTTACTTAGGTAATATCTCCAAACTATTTTGTTAAATTCAAATTTATTGAAATCCATAGTTGTGTGCATATGCAATGTACCTAATCGTGATAAGTGGCTTGGAATCTCCGTATTTCTTTTGTAACTATAGGTAATGTTGACTTTAAAGAACAAAAATTTCAAGAAATTTTAGCCAAACCAAATTGGTTTTAATTTATCCTTAGTTCAAAACAAATTGATAATACGAAGGTCACCGCTTTAATTTGATAATGACAAGCAAATTTCTTATCCTAATCTTTTTTGTAAAATCTCATTTTTTGAAGTTTTAGGAAATGCATAAAAATCCATTGATATTCAGCAAAACATATTCCAAAAAACTCAAGGTTGTATAGGATTTTTGCGTTATTTCTTAGAGTTTTCTTGCTCAACAGTAACAAATTTCAATCAAAATGTGAAGAGTTATATTGGTCATTGACCTCACTTCTTTCATTCTAATACTTTGTTTTACATGTCAATAATCTTGATCCAAAATTTACAAAAAATGCAGCTTTATACTTTCTTTGACAATTAAGAATAAGTAGGAAATCACTCAAAGCCCGAAATTCTGATTTTCTAAAAATAACTGAAAGTATAGAAAAAATATATATAAAGCTAGAAATAAATTTAATTCTCGAATTCAAATGACTATCAAATTTTATATAGTTAAATAACGATGTACACAATCTCTCAAAATTAAGAAAATAGGTTTACATTTCTGTTTTTGTCATGAATATATTTGCTTCGCTGTGCAAATCATAGAAAAGGAGGTTGTGTTAACAATATCTTTGACATCTGAACCCATTACTAGCAGATATAATGAACATAGGCCTGTAACAAATTTGGATTTTCAGCTTTTCTGTTTGATGTAGGTTGAACACGTGTTTTTCAAAACATCAAAATTATAGCATTTAAATAATGACATAAATTTAGAAAACTCAAATTTAGCGTTGGTAACACATTTAAGCTTTGAAATTTATCTTTTAAATTTGAATTAATTCCTATTATTTCAGTGCGCCAACTCGCATAGGTTGTCTAAGTGAGTACGTTAATTATTAATAATTGTTGGCTTGTAGCGAGGATCATTCATTATACATAACAGCGCTCTGTAAATATGTACTATTAGTACTCCACCTGTTCACAATCCAGCTAATTATTATTACTCCGTAAATGTTCAATGAATAGCTAATTTAAAATCAACTCCATTTTATCGAAATGTTGGAACAATGGTTGTTGTAAGCGACGTGGTTTCAGGTATAATAATTAGCTGTGAGATTTTAGCTTGTGGGGATTTGTGGGACAGTGATTTTTCTTAGCTAGACTCAACAATTTTAAAGACTATCAAATCACAAACATTAATTTCATTTCTGAATATGCTATTACGGAGATATTAAGTTGCAAAATTGAATGATAATTTTATGCATATAATTACATATTAAAATATACATGAAATTCTCTGGGTTTACAAATGATTGTATTGAAATATGTGATAGTTTGTGATACATTTGTTGTGCTGACTTGTGAGTAAAATTTTAGTTCATGTGTTGTGGATTTCTAGACATTTTTACGATGTGGTGTGGATGTGGGTCCAAAAATGTCACCCCACGGCAGGCTTGTTTTTTTATATATATTTATAACAATGGCGTTAAATTTAATGCTAATCTTTAGAATTGATTTACTGACGCCGGACAGTGCAATAATTTTAAGCGTTAGTTTAGTTCGTTTGATCATCTCATAATTACCCCAAACAATCATTTTTATGTACTCAGTATATATATATATATATATATATATATATATAATAAAGCCATAAAAATTATTTTTGATAATAAACAACTACGAAATTTGTCACTTGCAACCAGTGGTGGATCAAACCCTTTGCAGTCTGAGTATTTAAATCGCATATTTCAACCGCTTATTTCAATATCGCTTATCGCTTAGACCGCTTATGTGAGTCGTTCGCTTATTCGCTTTTCAAAAATATTTTTATACATAAAAATTTCAACTAACATTTATTTACTCTTAATAAATCACTGAAAACTGATTGTCCTAGTCTGCTTCCTCAAGGTGAAAGCATATTGCCGGAGATTGAGAAAAGTCTTTCCAATGACTCAGTGTCTGGACACAGAAAAATAACAAAATAGCAGTTTTCGCATGGGGTCTGAATTGTTCATGATCAATATTGTACGATGTTGCACACTTCGACCAAGGGAAGTGAGAGATAAATTTTTGCATCGTCTGATGTAGAAGTTGGTAAATTGGTGCGAGTCTTTTTTAATCTGATAATCGAGGACGCTTCTGTGCTGGTGCGGACGCAGATGATGTCGATGATAATGACGTCAGATGGTTTAAGTGATGTAGCAGAGTTTAATTTATTCTCTTAATTGAGAAATATCTATCGACATTTTTTTCTGTTTCTACCAATCAATTAGCAAATCAATCGCATTAATTAGCTCAACATGGGATACCCTCGCTGTTTGGAGGTGATACACGGGGGATCACGCGCAATGAAAGCGAACAGTGATTTAATTTTGCGATTCGATTAGCTGATTTAAATTACAAAAATTGAGTAAAATTATTAAAAGTTTAGTAAAAAAAAACAAATTATTGAGTTACCAATGTATGACCGTGTTTCTTAATAGTTGTTAATTTCAAAACGCTTAAGCGACAGCTTAAAGAGGTTAAATACTCTGTTTGCAGTCCATTATTTTTTTCTAATTTTTTGTAATCAACCAAATGCACGATTCTGGCACATGCCGTGAACCGACTACTGTCAACAGCTCAGTGCGCATTTATTACCGGCTCATCAACAACTTTTCAGTAATGTTTATGCAGCGAGTGTATTGGGTTGAGCAATTATTCGATTTTCTGACCGGGTACATCTTAGTAATGATTAAGTGACCGACCAAAAGTGGGACGAGGCTCCGTGAAAATTTAAAAAATATTAAAAATGAATTTCATAACTTTAGTTTTTGACTTTTTTTATTTGTTTACCTAAAATTTTTTGATTTAGCTAATCAAAATTGATTTTGAAAACACGTCGGGCCCCACCTTGCGTACACCACTGACTTGAAAATAAAGATGGAGGCATGAAGTGATTAGAATAAAATAGAAATCATGTTAGCATATCTAGTCGTGAGATACGGACATCTAATAAAAAAATTGCAGACTAATTAATGATGCTGTTTATTTTTTTATCTTGTCTATGAAGAGTTTTTTTCGGCAAGCCTTATCTTCCAATGAATTAGTTCGCTTATAACAAAAGTTGATCTTAATTGCTTCTATTCTTTGACTTGCAATGGAAATCAATCAATAAACACGCTGTAATTCAAATGTCATCCATTTTGACTGCACTTTATTGATTTTTTTCATTTGGCACCTTCAACTTGTACAAATTTTCTTAGCGCTGGCCTGCATAATTACAAATAATTTTTATTAACTGCCTCTTAATCAATCAAATAAATGTTTATCTACTTTCGATACATCTTTAAAATTTTGATGCCAATTACCTTCCCTACGTCTTTATTTGTGCTTATTTTATTGCTATATGGTGATTTTCATTTAATTAAATGTTTAAGAGATTTAAGTGAATTGTTATAGATTCCAATCGCTTATAAATATTTCACACTTTCCGCGGAAAAGGTATAAAATTGACGAGTGCCAATCGTTCAAAGCGTTATTAATTATTACACGACTTATGGTACGTTGATAATAACAGAGTTTACGAGAATGTTAGCAAAACAATCTGAAATTATGTAAGTCATCCTGGAATAATTTCATTCCGCAATATGCATGAACCATTATTGGGAAAAAGCGTTTTAATTTCGCACATTGAAAAATTGTGGAAATATACATTAACCATATTTTTCCGTCAATATTTTGTAAATATATAGGAATATCCTTTTTTGATTGTGTCAGAAAAGCCAAATTTTGGATTAGTTATCATATTTTGAACATCGTCAAAACTTAGAAGTTCATTTTTCAGACGCGATTGAAAGATTATTTTACAGCAATCCATACCAATTCTGAAATTTGTTTTTACATTTAGGGGCTATGGCAACAGCTTACAGACGGTATTTCACAAGATAAACTACAGCATTCATCAATCAAACACCTCCATTTCTTTCATCCGTTGCTCTAATGGATTTTTAAGATCAATAAAAAATTTTTTTAAAGCAAATCCCGGATTTGGCATAATCATGTTGCCTTACTAGACATATAGTCAATAGTGTAATTCGGATCTTTCTCCACATCCAACACATCGATATTTTTCTGAAATTCCAAATGAGCTAGTTGAATATAATAGTATTAATAAAGTGAGGTATAAATCAGCCCTATATCACATAACGAGTGCACAATGATAAACGTATTTGTGCCCACTTAAAGCTCTTCAAAGCAAGCTGAATATTTGCTCATCGATCGTGTTTGAGATTCAATTTCAAATTCAAATTGATTATCATTAATTCTATTTTGTTAGATTTTTTAAGTATTCCAAATTTTTTGTAAAGCTCGTTTTTTATCTATCTATCTATCTATCTATCTATTTATCTATCTACCTATATATTATATATATATATATATATATATAATTTTGCTACATTTATTCGAAAATATGTGCTTTGAATTTTTTAATCATTGATTAGCTAGTACAAATTGAAGTATCCAATTAGACATCAATAAATGTTGACCATAAATTAATTAATGTAACATGGGTTTGGTAAACTTGTAAAAAAGTTGCAAATTTAGATTTTTTGCAAATCTACAAAATATATTTTAATATTTAATATGTCATTCTGATTCAGTGACGTAGCCCGCTTAGAAAATTTGGGGATGCAAAGAATCTTCATGAGGGTTATAAATATATATAATAACAAAATTTCAATTTAACGTGAATGTCCGCTTATTATAGGACTACACAAAGTGTTACAGTTAGATTCCTGTACCAAAAGGTTGAATTTATTTCACAAATATATAATAACAGTGATAGATTCAAACTTAGTGTATCTATATTCTTCAGCTATCATATTATTTATACCACTCATTTAGAAAATAAGTGGGGGATTGGAGCGTACCTAAATATTGTGAAGATTCCAAAATTATTTTTATATTGAATGAATTTAATTGGTATTTCAATGTAGAATTTCACATTTGTAAGTAGCTATAATTAGTTGACTATTATATTTCATTAGAGAATGTCATTGCAAAATCAATTAACAATTTTTTGGTGTTTAAACAGCTGATGCTTATGAAGCATGCCCAAAAATATCAATTACTAACTCCAAATGATATTAGTTTTATGTTTCTTAGAATGTGCATCTTGTAATAATTCCACAATGCGATGCCTTCGAATTTATATTTTCGATTTTGCACTCTATTTTTTGTCTTAAATTTTTTATATTGAAAGTATTATACTAATATACATTGTTCCTGCAATTTGGTAAATTCATTCAAAAATACTACATTTTATCTGCCTGGCATACATTTGATGTTTAGAACTAATATATAATTACTTGTTTGGTCAGGTTTCTAAATGAATGTTTTGCATAGTAAAACCTTATGTTCCCACAGGTGGTACATACAAGTTTTGATATTTTAGATAATAAAATTTCTTTCAATTTCCACATGTGGAACTTGTTTGTTTTTGCAATTTTCTTGAAGAATCAAAATTCCATATTTTTTGGAGTTCAAATGCGGAATGTGGAAGTAATTCCATGATTTTTCCATTATCGAATTACTGGGTTTAGTTATACAATCTTTATAAGACAAGAATTCCAATTCAGAGTTATCTGCTTATTCTATATGTTTAGGCATGCCTTAAACATAATGATGTTTCAACAAATATAATATTAAGTTCTTATTTTTAAAAAATAATGATAGGGTTTTGAATTGTTTTTGAAATTAAAGAATATTCTAATTCTAGTGTTTTATTGTACAGTAAGTCACAAAAAATTAAGTAAATAATAAATTCACAAAATATTTTAAGAAAAATGCACTCCACGCTGAGGTGTGAAAACTAAGGGTTAATACTCTGGGGGAACGACGATGACTGATTACACACTTGAATCATCGACCTGGGGAAGTTGCTAAGTTCTGAAGTAGTAGCAATAGTTTCACTCCTTCAAAATTGTAGTAAAGACTTTTTATGAAATTTGGTATAGCATCCTAAAAGCAAACGCGACGGATACAAATTGGTGATTTTTTTTAAAATTTTGTGTTCAGAAAAATACTTTTGGACAAAAATGGAGAAAATTACTTAAAGTTTGGAAAAAACCGTTAAACTTCGACACGGGTTGACTCAACCCCTACATGGCTGGGTCCATTTTTTGCTAATTTTTTCATTTTGGTTAAGCAAAGAGAAGATAAACAAACATATCTAAACGGGTTGTGTCAATATTTAAATGCAATATAGATCATGAATGGATCATTGAAAGACATTATGCATTCAAGTTTGTAGGAAAGTTAAATATTCTTTGTGTAATTTTTTTAATTTTAGTATAAAAAATTTACTTTTTAGTAATATTTATATATATATATATATATACTTGGAATGCATTTTATATTTGTTTTCTTTTCAAACTTGCTTATGTATATTAGCTATGAAGAAAAAACCTGAGGAAGTATTGATAATGTGCTTGGGTCATATTTGGGTCACACCTTGACACCACTTTGGGTCACATCAAAATTCATCAGTTAAATTTCCGGTTGGGTTATAATATCTTGATCCATTTACAGTTCTGATGAGCACCTTATAACACAATCAATATTTTCATTAGACCAACTAATTTTTAATATTCATAGCGTTTCCGATGACAACTATGCATAAATTTTTTACAAAGTCCTCGTGCAATGACTTTATAATTGCATGCTTATTTTATATTTTATATCTGGAAGGAAAATTAGCAGCCGATGAACATGCAATAATTACATTAGGTAAGTAGATTTTAGAAATGAATTGGAACCTTTGCCAACATTTGTCAAATATGAAATAGGTGTAATTGCTCGAAACATCTCACTAATACTATTTAAAGAATTTATTTTAACTTTTTAAAGGTTCATCAAACACTGCAATTAACCTTGATAACTTTGAAGACTTGCTGAATTACAAATTCAATGCCCTACATGTAACGATTTTGAAGATTTGGGAACATAAATTTAAGATAGTCAATAATTCAAAGTCCTTGATATAAAATTTTAGCCAATTTAATAATTTCCACCTGTTCCCTGTTGTCTTTGTTACTAACGATTGTGACAGAATACTTTGTTCTAATTCTTAAGTTTGCAACAAGAATCGACGTCAGCTTTTGATTTATCATCGTATATTGATAAAATTTCCTTTATTACCTCTACAGAGAACTTTTATAATAAGTTCAAACGTTGAGGGAGTAAATTTGAACCTATTTAAAATTGGGGATAACAAGTCTATAAAGGAAAAAAAAATATGAAACATTCAAGCAATTATAGTTACAATCTTAATCGTTATAAATATAAAAATTCGATGTTAGTTACATCATGTATGTTGCATCAAGGATAACTGTAATAAAGCACACCAAATCAATGCACTAGTTAGGTTAAACTTAAACTAAATCTTAAATCATTCATAGTTGAATAATAAAATTCAACATCAAGCAACATCATATATGTAATTAATTGATCTTGCAATTCCATTTACGCATCTCAATGGTTTTAGTAAAGTCAATTTCATAAGAAGCGATGATTCAATTTAATATACTATTGTATTTGGGCTTCAATATTTAAAATTACGAGCATGTTGATTTTATTCTTCATAGATGTTTACTTTTACCTTCAAAATATTTATTCCTTGAAATTAGACACAAATCCAAAAAAATGTCAGTGTTTGGCAAATTTATTTATTTTTATTGAATTGTTCCTGTGCACTGCTATTCTAGTTTTCCTTCATTGTATTTAGGACATTAATATATTTACAATGAAGGCATTGAACACTTTCGAACCATGACTAATTTAAAATGATTTGTTTACAGATGTACTGGATTATATTGAACTAATTGCGTTATAATCGAATTTTCTGTTTTGTGAGCCAGCTTATTTGATTGTAACTAATAAGGATTGTAACGCTTAAGACTTAGCGAATACAGATGCAAAAGGTTAAAGGTTTTATGTTCTTGTGGGTTTTTGTCAATCTATATATATATATATATATATATATATATATGGATT
>CABFPE010000385.1:549461-569997 GCA_900660155.1 Hofstenia miamia | reverse complement strand
TATATATATATATATATATATATATGGATTATTTAAGCAATTGTTTGATCACTGATAGGAATTTAAATGCATGAGAAGAATTTCAAATATGCATTTTTACTTAGATAAACTCTGGAAATTAATATACGATCATCTTCAGCACCGGAAAAAACTTCATCGTTTTGTATTCTGTGAAGACATTTTAGAAGTTAACATGCTGTTTTATGTCACATATAAATAATGATGCATGTATTTATAATAAAAATCGTTCTTCAAATTCTTTTTGACATTTAAATGCTAAGGATACTTGGACAATCAATGAATTAAAAATTCAGAATTTTATTTTACAATCGAAATAAAAATGCAAATATATCTCAGGTGCAGATTTAATAATAATTGGGAAATTTTTTTAGCACCGGGTCGTAATGAATGTTCAATAGATATAGATAGAGATATCAATATTCCGAATATACAAACATCCGCTTTTTATTGTATAACTGTTTATGATATTGCATTCTGTTTTATGTTCTTTAAGATCTATTTGATGTTGTCTTTGATTTATTGCCTCAGAAGCCTTTGGATTTTTTCTAATTCAAATTTTGAATATGAAAAACAAAATATAACTGATTTTAAATTAAAAATTTGAAAAACTTATTTTTTAATGATTCTTTAATAATATCTTATTAAGTCACCACTAACGAGAAACTTACTAGGAATTTTTTTGAGATATTCAAACCTCTGAAATACAAGTTACTAATTTTATAGTCTTTTCTGAACTTCAATAAATGTCATAATTATTTTCATTTTGACTTTATTTACACCTTGAAAAAATAATTACAAAGATCAAATTTTGATGCTTACAATCAACGGAAAATGAACTCAATACGTTTATTTCAATCCTTGTATATTCTACTAAATTTTCAAAATCACTTTTACATTAATAGTTTGTCACTTTAAGATTTATTACTATTAGATATAAGGATGTTACACATCAATATGAACATGTGTAGATAATGTCATACAAAAAAACTGAAGTACTTCATGAGGTTTAAAATACATAATTCAGTAATCAGATTTTCAAACTTTTGAAAAAATACTTTTAACTGACAGGGTGGAAAACGCGTCAAGAGTGAGACGGTTAGGGTCTCGTATTCTTAATGATCGATTATCGTTAATTGCTAGTTTAACAAGTTAGACTTAATCGTTTTTGTTCGGCTTAATAATCTTTAAGCTTAAAAACGTTAGCATCATTAAAGTTCCCCGTATGGGATTACAAATATCAATTATAGTTAGTGAAATGCCTATCGGCAATTAACTTATTTTAAACCCTTTCTGATTAGTTATCAATTCATTGCAATAAACATATCATCCTTTAAATCAGAAAATCCATTACACTACTGGCAGAATAAAACAATGAACTATCCATGTCTTGTAAAAGTGGCATGGCAAATATTTGTTATCGTGCTAGTAGCATAAATATGCGAATGGCATTTTAGCATTGGTTGAAAATACTAAAAGACTTGAGGAACAACTTAAGAATTGAAACATTTGGATCTTTGACATTCTTAGAGAATAGAGGTTCATCGCTAGACGTTCGGATTGGGTCACGGATAATAGAATGCGAGCCATCCTCATAGTGGGTAGACAGAAACTTGCGTATTTTTTATGATTTTCTTCATTAGCTTGCACCAATGCAAATAACTCTCTTTTGTTATCGAAATTACAAAATTCTTAGATCGAAAATCAATAATTTATCAAATTTCTAACCGCCTGCTGTTTTTTAAGCACACCGAATACAGCACCAAGATCGCAGAATCAATGTATATTAAGGAAGAGAAACCTAATTGAAATAATAAATGTCCTAAAACTCTTCATTTATTTTATTTTTTTATTTTGATTAATGATTTGTAAATTTATATTCTTACCACCAATTAATTTTTGTTTTTGACTGATGATGGTACAATAAGTAAAATTTTTCATTGTTTTTTCATTATATATATATATATATATATATATATATATATATATATGATGGTCTTGTTTTAGCTTTACTATACTTTATAGGATATGGCTTATTTGTCCCTGAGGCATACTTCATTTTTTCGCAGATGCCTGCTTTCGTCTACCTTACTCAATTGCTTAGAGTATTGCTTGCATTGATCATTTTTGCAATGCTAGTCGTAATGCGCAATAGGGTAAGTGAAAATTTTCTGTATTTTTAAAATTAATTGTACTATATATATATATATATATATATATATATATATATATATATATATGTTATGCAAGGTAAGTATGAAAGAGCTACTACTATTATTACAGAGAGATATTAAAAAATTACTTTTGATTAAGTTAAGTTAACGTTTCTATTCCAAAAAAACTTGAAAGACCTAAAGTTTAATGAAATGTATATACATTTAGGAGCTTTGATAGTATTCTATTCCAAAATCAACTTGGCTTTCACCAATTATTTGAATTATACTTACTAAAGAATTCAATTTAAAAAAATCTGTTGAAATGTTATTTTTGATTACTTTCATCATTTTAAAGTCCCTTTACTTTGTTATCCTCGCAGCTGTTTCTAGCTATGCACAATATATAAAGTGACATCGACATTATATTTCGAGAAAGGCTTTTTTTGTATCGACCCCTCTCAGAGTTGGAAAAGGCCGCCTTGAAATCTATTAATATGACTAATCAAGCGCCACCCCAGCACATCTTTAAGGCCGTTTTGAAAACAATAGTTTCAATACCAGAATTTAGTTACAAGAAGCTCTGTCTGCTTACTACTATAGGTGTTTATATATTACGCATTTTGTCATATTGTTGTTAGTTATTTTATTAAATAATAAAAAGAATGACTAGAGGAATGTATGATGTTCCATAATATTAGCAATAGAGGCAAAATCCACCTTAGTACACAATTTAATTTCATATTCGGCCCATTCACACACCGCCGAGCTCATGACCACACGGATGGGCTCTAGTCCCAGATCCGAAATATTTCTATACGACACTTAATAATGTTTTCCAGATTTCAATAACTGGAAAGAAATGACATTTTAAGATTGTTCAGATGTCTTTCCATTCAAAAAGCAAATTGAAAAAATTCAGATGTATAATTTACAATAAAATATTGTTAATGTCACAATTTTAAACATTTAACTGCATTTTATTTAATAAAATTCACTCAACCACAGAAACAACCAATAAAATCTGTGTATACAACAAAATATTAAGTAAATGTGCACTCGAGCGACGTCATAGTTTAGAAGGAAATTCATTAATTTCATAAAATATCATGATAGAAGTGGTG
Organism: Hofstenia miamia; assembly: GCA_900660155.1. Classification (NCBI taxonomy): domain Eukaryota; kingdom Metazoa; phylum Xenacoelomorpha; order Acoela; family Hofsteniidae; genus Hofstenia; species Hofstenia miamia. Next base: position 566,702 of record CABFPE010000385.1, on the reverse strand, counting down.
GCGTTCACTAAATTTTTAATAGTTACAATAGTATTACATCTAAGTGCAATTTCACATTGAAAACTTATATTCCACAGTTAATTGATTGAAAGCAAATAGCTAAAGTTCATTTACTTTACACATATATGATAAATAATGTATGAAAATAAATGAATATAGCTATGTGTTCTAAATTTCAAAAATCTAAATTATTTCATAAAACATTTTATATTATTACTTTATTTCGAATTTGAAAGTTTATTTGCAATATCTAATCAGAAAATGCATATAAATGAGATTCAAACATTTTCCTATTGTTGAAATCTTGCAGTTTTAGCAATCTTTGAAAAAATTTTTCATTACATCTCTCTAAGTCATGAAATGACTAAATGCAAATGATGAATTCCCTAAGATATGTAAAAAAATCATCATTATAAATTAGATTAAATGCGCAAAACTGAAAATTTGCTAAATATAGTTTTTCAAGGAAATTTCTAATCTCTTTAGGCTTAAAAGTCTAAATTTATAAAATTAAGGTCAAAATTTGATTATTACATGCATTTGATAGAAGAACCTTAGAAAAGTTAAGTTTTTTAAATTATTGAGTTAATTGCTTAATTATTTTTATATTTATTAAATTTTTCGGCATCAATATCAATTTTTGAAACTTCATTAGTGATTTTAAAAATCTCGAATTCAAATTTCTATTTTACTTTGAAGAGTTCAAATTCTCAAAGAAAAAACGATATCTTATGGTGAGATTCTTTGCGAGCATTTCGTTATTTAGTTTGTTGATTTTGTTAATTAGTTCAATTTGGCTCAAGCGGCGTCGATTTAGCTCGTTCAAAGACTGTTTTAAATAAAAAGTCGCCGTTTCATCGTGATGTGATTGATTAATGAATATCCTTTTAGCACGCGTAAATTTGTTCAATACGTGAATTGGCCCGTGTGCAGTAATATAAATTAAGAAGGGAAGTGGTTTTAAATTTCTCAAGATTTACATAATTTTTTAATAAAAATAGAGCATATTGTTTGGCCAATTCCATAAAATTGATAATCAGGTGAAATAATATTTTTCGTCAATTTGCAAAAAAATTCAGATTTTTAGTAAGAAAATATTTTAAATCACAGCAAAATGGCTAAATATTAAGATAGCGGATTTTTGTTTTCATATATTATTGAAATATTCTTTTAATAAAAATTTCATTATCTTGGCATATGCTTTTTGGTCGTCATAATGAAGTAATGAATTTGATTTTGTAATTCAAATAGCTTAATAGGAGCCTACACTAACGATTTTTATCCAAACTTTTATTCAGATTTTTGCTTAAACAAGCATCTGCAGCATAGCACACAAAAAGTCCTGGCAAAAGCTTGGCTAAAAATCGCCACTGTATCATCGCCTTTAATCTAAGCACTACACTTGTGAGTGGGTTTATTTCTATGTGCATTTTTTAAAAAGATTATTTTCTTCAGAATTTATGTGTGGGCCCATTTTCAAGCGAAATTGAATTTTAAAAAAGGTAGACAAGCCTACCTCTTACAATTTCTCTTTAGTGGGTTTACTAGCGTAACTCATCTTCACTCTTCTGACTTTTATGACAACAATGTAATGTAGCTCTAAGATATTCAACAATCTTTTTACATTAAAATTTAGAACATAATTCTATCTTTTCCAATGTCAATGCAATTATATACCATGAAAGCACAATAGATTGGTGCCAAAAAATCAACACTTTTAAAACTTCGCACCACAAGGTTTGAACAGAACCATTTTCTCAATAGATATCTACAAAAAATTTTTGCAAAATATCAAAGTCATTTAATTTTCAATAGTTTTGATATGCAGTACTAGAATATGAAAATATGAAAATGTTCGGTGTCCTATGCAAGCATGTTTAATAAACACTTTCATTCCATATGTTTTTTAATAAATTGCTAAGAATTCTTCAAATGCTAAAAAGTATCTCATCGCTTGGTATCAATGATATATATTTGGATTTAATAAATGCTTAAAAAGTTTTGCTTTTTAATTGATATCGAGATTAAAACACTCATCCACTACAAAATTGTGTTTTATAGACTGATTGTTCAAGGCTCTCAGTAGAAATTCTATGTAACATTTATTATGTGAGTGAATGCACCTAAATATCAGGAATTATGCAATTTTAGTCTATGTGGTTAACCATATTATATAAATATATCTTCTATAGCAGGTTCTACTGTGTCTACATCTGTTCATAATCTTAAGAATGCAGAGATGTTATGCTCTGTGCTTATATATGTTTCACTAATGAATAAAATTTTAGTAGTTAACACACAAAGTTAATTTTTTTAGCAGACTTAAGTCTTATGGAATATGTTATATAATCTTCAAAGAATATCTAAATGTTTGCTATATCTGGGAATTATATCAAAAGTATGCTAAATTCAGGAAATTTAAACTTTGATGAAGTTTTCTAATTTAGTACTAAATGTTTTTCAAGCAAAATATAATTAATCAACCCTTGTAGAACAAGATGAATAATTTGGCTCTTTCAACTGATCTAATGTACAATCATTAACTATCATTAAATTAGTTTTGAACATTCAGAAATAGTTATCTATGGTTGAATTCAAAGTATCATCTCATTGCAATATACAATAGATGTCTAAACGAAAATGTTAATCTATTTAAGATTTCAGCAATAAGTAGAAATCATTGTGTGATTGAGATAATTCTAAGAGAAGTAAAATATAAACTTGACAAGAAGTAACGGAAAATAAAACACAGAAATTGTTTCTTCTGGAATAGGAATAGGGCGTGTTTAGCAGGATAATTAGGAATCTTAATATTGATAAATATGATATCAAAAATTAACTGTTGCAATAAAATTCAATTAGATTCAATGTTATCAATGGATGTTGTCTTGGAACTTAATGGACTGTCTGTAAAGTCAATTATTTCCACTTCCTTTTGTAACATGCGATCGCTTCCAATGAATTTATCAAGTAAAGAACTTTGGATTAAAGAATAATTTCACTTTTTAAACAACAAATCTTCCACTACTCCTAAAGGCAATTTTGCTAGAAGGTTATATTTGATTTAACCTAAAAAGTCAAACATTTATTCATTAATTGAATTAGCTTTCACTTTGCTCTATTTTATTCCCTAAGCTCTAACTAGTTATTTCCTTTGGAAAAATACAGCAGCGCCTTTCCGATAATTGTTTTTTTAGAAAACTTTAATGAAATTCAAAAATAAAACGCCCAGCTGGTCCGATAGTTTGAAATGTTTTGAAATTACGTTGACATCATAAAGTCCCTGGGCGGTTACAAAAGCATAATTTTTCAATGATTTTGGGAAAAGGCATATGGAATTTTGTGTGCTGATTTTGATCGTATTATCTCCCCATAATATCAATATTAGCTCCACATAAGAGGAGCCTTCAAAGTACAATTGTGAGCCTTAATAAGATGGTCTTTGAAGTGGCTTACAAAAGTTTATTTAATATTGAACATGGCTGTAATGGAAGTGATCCTACAATTTTCTTTGAAATTAGGAATAAAATAACGTTATAAGAGGATTCTGAGATTTGCTGTTATTAATACCATGTTACTCATGATTTCATGATTGAGTTAATCGTTCCCTCAAACACGTAACATTTACATTCATGTATTATATGTTCTTTGTTCTTAAATTGCAGATTCATAAATTGAATATTTTTTGTGAAAATGATTAAAATATAACTATTGGAAAAACACCATGTATAGAAATTTTTACTTTTTTAGGATGGTCAATAAAAAATAGGGAGGGAGAACTAAGCACCTATTCAATTGCATAATAATAGTAATTATAGTGTGTATTGGTGAATGTACGCAAAAAAATTTGAAAGGCTTTGATATTGCAGTAAGAAACGAAAGTATGTAGTTAATCCATATTAGTATCTATTCTCAAAAACCTGTGCAACTTCTTAAACCCATACCCTGAGGTTATTCATTGTGTATTCTTATCACATGTCTGCCAAAAAATGTGCAAAATCAACAATAAGTTTCCTAAAACTTACTCCCTACCATCAGAATAGATTAATGCATAAATACGATAACGGTGTTGGCAAAAAATTTAAACACATAACTTCAAAACAATTACCTTTCGCATTTTGCTACATTAAATCACAGTGGTTTACTTAGTTGCGTAAGTTTCTCTAGATTTTGGAGTTAAAGTGCTTTCTCAGTTTGATAGCTTTTTATGAGCACTGTGATGAATTTAATTAATTGTGTAGCAATTTAATGTTAATGACCTAGTTGTGAAACAAATTTTCTTTCACCATTTTTAAATCCACTTTGCATTCTTACGTCATTGTTAGTAAATTTAAGACTTCAAATGCTTAGACGAAGTATCTTTCGAAATGTTCACTGAAGTTTGTATTCCTTTCAAGTCTATCTTCTATTCCACATCTTAAATCATGTATATATATATATATATATATTATGATAGTGTTTCTGAATTTACTTTGCATAGTTTATTGTGCTTAGATAATAAATGTTTATAGGTTTGTTACTGCCTATAAAAAAATTCAAATATTAGAGCGTTGGTGTTAACATAATATAATATATTAGGATATTCGATAGTAATATGTCTAATATATATCTTTAACACATTGAAAAACATTTTGAATATTTGAATGAAATATTCTTTAAACTGAGAAATGTCTTATTACGACGCGGCGTTAATGCAATTAAAATTTATTGCAGCAATAAATTTAAACTTATTTTTAGTTTTAGTAGATGAAATATAAACCTATTTCCAAGATATAATTACAAAAATACAAAGGGAATTACCAGTTGCTTGAATGTAATCAAAGAACTCAATCATATATAAACAAAGACATATCGGTTGTTTCATGGCCCAAAACAAACCTGATTTCAGGAGAACGTTTAACTTAGTGAACTTTAGCAAAGTCATCTAGGAATTTTGACAACCAGTACTCAAAATCTTAATTTTTTAAAAAAGTTCCTATTAGGTTAATAAGTAGATCAATTTATAATTTGTAAATTCATTTCAATATATAATGTTTGTGAAATATGTAAGCAAAGTATATTGAAAAATAATTTTCTTGGATTCCTTTCAAATTCTTTAATAGAACTGAGACAAATATTCTCAAAAAGAATACTAAAAATTCTTTCCCTACGCATGTTGGAGATACATTACAATTTTTTAATCGAGTAAAGTTTTAATTCATAAATGACAAAAAAGTAAAATACGTAACTATTCTTAAAGTACAGTTATTAATTACAAATATAGCGAAATAAACATATTTATATAGTTCTACAATGTAGAATTTCTAAATAAATAACTGAATTTTCAAGACATAAACTTGCCATTATCCTTTAATAATGTGCCAGATTCAGTTATCATGACAATATGTTTACCTTTTGGAAAAATGAAATTCGCCTTTGAAAAATTTAAGCAAACAAAATCGAACTCTTGTCTTGAATATACAGATATTAATGATCATTTTGAAAAGCTAGAGTTAAAATCTACAATGGTCAAATTTTCAAGAATCTATCAAATGTTGCTGTGGCTTTTTTGATAATGTAAAACATTAGAACTAAAGAATAATAATTTCTTCAAAAATCTTCATTTTTGGCTTTTCACTGCTTCCACGCATGGATTTCTTAAAAACTTGGCAAAATTCAAATTCCTTACATTTTTTTATAATTTTTGTTTTAAAAACTTTCTTTGTGAAAACAATGAATTGCACTCATTTGAAATACAAAACTTCACTACTTTTCATTGCTAATGTCTCCCCACATTTCCCAGTCAGCACTAGCTTCCTGGTAGTCGACTTTGTTCTTAGAATACATCCAGATGTTGAATTTCTTATGTTTCTTTGATTTCTCTGAAATTGGCTTTTGAAAAAATTCTAATGTTTGTTTGAGTTGTCTCAAATATTATTTGAAAGTATTTTTCTATTTATATGAAGTTCGTATATTTATACATGAATAGGAAATAAGGTAAGAAAAAAATTTTAGTAGCAGTGAATGCAAAAACGGATTATTTATAACATAATCATATTTTTCAATATGTTTTTCACTTTTAAATGCTAAAGGAGTAAACAATTATTTCTGATTGTTTGCTTAAATTATTCAAAATGTCACATTATAAATGATGTGCGACATTTGTTCTAATCAAATTAACACTCGGCTTACCTGCCAAAATATGGCGCCATTTGGACCATGTGCAGTTAATTATTTCAGCAATTTTGTTGATTTAGATTGACTTTTACAGATTAAATTTCCAATCAAAAAAATTACGGTGTTAAATATCTAACAGATATTGAACTTTCTTACAACATCATCGTGGTCCACGACAAATTGAAGATGTTGTGGTAACCGCCACTTGTACTTGATTTTATTAGAAATTTTAGAAATTGGAGGCGCTTAAATTTACCATTTATTAAGGTAGGGAGCAATTATTGAGTCAATAAGTGCATAATATTGAATTATTATATTATCATGAAAATGATATGTTTGTATTATATGTTCTAAATAGTGCAATTACAAATACCTTCTAATCAAATATACAAGAATTTTTTAAATGACATAAATAATTTCCAATCATAAAATGTTTAATATACATACAAAGACGTTTTTAGGCTCTTATAATTATTATCATAAAAAATGTGTTATTTTCTAATTAATAATAATCTAATTGGTTTTTACACATCCTAATATATTTAATTAATGGGATATTCCTCAAACAACGTTGGAGCAGCATATACAAAGCCAAAAGTAATATTTTTCTTTATCTCATTTATTCAAATGTGGACGCTGCAATAACAATTGTGACCTCCAAGCCTCAGCTAAGTGCGTTATCTGCTTGGGTATTAAATATAATTCTACTTAAATTTACTAAAAATTTTTGCTCTTCAATATATGGATATTTTACTTAAGTTTGCAAAATTGAAACTGCAATTAACCAATAATTGTTAGTGAAAAAATAATTTACTGTTTTCATTATTTTTTCGAAGTGGAATTTTCAATTAGCATAAAATTGGTTTTAAATATCAGCGTTTGTTTAATTTAAGTTATTAAAACTTTATAGTAAAATTACAATAACACTCAAGATGAGAAGTAAACCAATTTTTCTCCAAGTCAATTTGAAAGCAATATCCTGTGAAGATCACTTCTCTAAATTCGGTGACTTCAGAAAAATATGTTAATAATAATATTGTGTGATAAATTATTTCTATATTTCGCAATAAATAATTCATTGAATTTTCAATTTCTTATGCAACCAATTTTATGATAATAATTAAATGAATTGAATCAATTGAATGCCATACAACTAAATATATATGAATTTATATATGATGCATATATGATTTCTAAGTTATGTTGAGTGACAAATTTTATATACCTTCAACAAGAAAACATACGTTTTCCAAAAAATGACATTGCCTATTGGAATATGTTTCCAATATATATATATATATATATATATATATATTCCTTGTCCCATTTCATTTCTCAAAACACTATTATTCATATAGACTAACTTAGTACTTGGAAATAATATTAGTGAAGAAACAATTACTTACTTTGACGTTGTCAAATATTGGTTGTAAGACCCCTTAACATGTGGGCAACACGACCTCATTGTATTTGTACAAACCTGCTGCGGATGGAACAGTGAGAATTAAAAATGTTCTGGTCTTTTATTGTGATGTGGAAATGATTGATTTATAAGGTAATGCATTCACCGGATACAGAATTTGGAACCCAATCCGAACCGATTTCTTAAACACGTACCCGAAACCGAATGTACCCGAAATTTTCCAAAATGCTCATCATCCTATCCGAATCCTACCTTAAATGCTGGACGGCAAAGTGACCTTCTAAATTTCAAACGAATGATTATATATTGTTCTCCTTTTAGACTTTTAACCCATGTAGCCATCACCAGTGGTCCACTGGTGGGAAATGAATGGCATGGGCGCCCACCAGTCGACCACTGGTGGAGAAGTAGTGGCAGTAGTAGCAATTGCAGCCACTCATAGCCACCAGTGGACCACTAGTGACACCTGATTTACATTTAATCATAAATAATATATAAGCTAATGCTTGCAAGTAAAATAATATTCATTATTATGCTTCTTAGATCTCATAAATATATAAAATTCATTGTGAAGAGCTTTTTTTGCAATTTTTTACTTGCAAAAATTATAACATTTATGTACAGAATGAAATTTCAAAATAATTTACCCATGGTTATTCCCGACGTTGAAATGAATGTCTATATGATTACCTAAAATTGGGCAAAATTATTTTAAATTACTGAAAAAAAACTGGTGTATAGTGAAAACTTTATTCCTGTAGCCTGTTTGTTATTAGAATATGAGGAATTATTGCTTTTTAGTATTTTATATACTTAGTTAATGCTATAATCAGATGTGCTTTTAAATTCACAAAATTGTCTGGGGGTCATGGAACAAGTCTGTTGTGGACATGTTATCATGTCTCAATTATTTGTAAGTATCATGAACACTCTGCAGATATATATGATCATTGCTATATTGTAATTAAGTGTTGCTCCTGTACATATTAATGCGCAGAATTACAACAATTACAATAAAACGGAGATATGCTAAATAACTTTAAAAAAAATTATGGATAATCTTTGTAGGACCGGGCGCACACAACAGGAAAATGCTGAGCAGCAAATATATTGACATCCCCTATCACTACATGCAGCTCCTATATTCGAAAAACACAATGTTTTATCAATGTTATCAATGTTGCAGATACATTTTCGAAGACTGTGTACACATTTGGGAGCCGCTTCCACAAGCAATTAAATCGATTTCCTTGCAAAACATTTCATTGATGTGTGCGCCGGCCTTGCATATGATTTTAATTGATAAATTCGTTTTTCTTGTTTATAAACAAAATTTTTGCTTTACCTCACTTGACGTTGGTGTCCTAAGCCTTAGTAAAAGTAAAGTATAATCCAAATATATACTTTAATTTATAGCACTTTACGACTAGGGTCTTGCGGTTTATCGTGTCAACGTAATGGAAGTAACCAGAAAAGATAGACAGTCAATGTAACAATACAAGAAAGAGCAGAATTGTAATTTAAATGAATAGCAGGAAACAAAAACATTTTTAATTTCTCAGCACAATTGTATTTTGTAAATTTACAAATCTTCAAAGAATTCATAGTTAATTAAACAAAATTTGCAAGTATTTGCACTAATTATTCAGCTACAATAATAAGTAAGATTGCGTATATTGTACTCTATGCAGATAACGATTCCAATTGCATTAAAACACCTGGTACAATATAAAAACTACTCGCCAAAAATATGTTAGCACTTACAAATATATATATATATATATATATATATATACTGGATGCCCCAAAGTTTTTAACTTTCTTGCTTTGAGTGTTAAGAAGCGTTCCAGCAGTCTGATTTCAATGGAATGCACATCACTTCACTTGAAATATTAAGATGTGCGAAACATTTTGCAAAAAAATTGAAATAAAGATCTCTTCCTGTCTAAAAGAAAAAACTTTTTGAAGGAAACAAAAATTAATGAAATTTTTGACGCTTTTGCTGCTTCCCAGTTCAAAACTTTTTAAAAATTTGATTTTTTATGAGCCTCAGTGTGCAGAATAAAGAATTCAGTGAGTGAAAGGCGAATCTGGCTTCAGTACATGTTTTAGCAGACGCAAATTTACAATAACGCTAAAAAACAGAACTAAAAGGGGGAAAAATTGATCAAGTACACTGTGAAAGTAAAAGGACTAAATGAATCTTTTGCTAAATGTTGGGCACGTCTCAATCTTTTAAATGATGTTAATTTTAGCAACCTATATATATATATATATATATATATATATATATATATATTTTTATTATATATATATATATTAGACGTTCTGGTATCAAATTTTTGGTTCGGTTCGAGTAGAAATTTTAAAACTTTAGATTGATTGATAAAAATATACTGATGCTGTCCACCACTCCATTTGAGAAAGATCTAAGACGTTTAGTAATAAACATTAATGGGCATATTTTATCGTTGTTAAGGATCTTTAATAATTTTAATAAAAACATTATGCTAAATGAGATATGTTTCACTCAACTAGAGCATNATATATATATATATATATATATATATATATACATCTATATATACAGTGCTTGCTAGATAGAATTATGAGAATATTTTCGAATTATAAAAATTTTTCATTCAACATCAAACCTTTATACGATCTTAGAACAAAATGGCTATCCACTTAAATTAATAAAGAAATTCGTTGACAAAGCATTAACCTCAAATAGTATAGCATTAAACTAAGTAATAACAGATGATCGAAAGCCAATATATTGGAAATTACCATATATCGAAGAAAGAAAAGAATTTTTAAAATCAAAACTTAAAAACACAAATAAAAGACTTGAATTAACAAAAACTGTTCCAATACTAACATCTAAGAAACCATCTGAATTTTTTAGCAACAAAGATCCTATCAACAAAATGCTGGTTTCCTCCTTTATATATAAATACCATTGTGAAGAGCGTAATCTTTCTTACATCGGAAAAACTAAGTGACATTTTGAAACCAGGATCAATGAACACCTAAGATGGCACTTAGAAAGTGAAATATATTTGCGGACATCAAGCAATTAAAGATAATCTTGAGATCTTATTTAGAACCATGAATACTAAATATGCCGAGGCTAGGTTTATAAAATACGCTAATAAGAACGAACTAATGAACAATCAAATAAGCTATAACAACTTATTGAACATATTTTAAATGTATGCATACTTTAACACCATTTAATGTAGCAAGTGCAAAAATTTTATTTCCACGTATTTGTACTAAAGATGATTGAAAAATCATATATATATATATATATATATATATATATATATATATATATATATATATATTAGACGTTCTGGTATCAAATTTTTGGTTCGGTTCGAGTAGAAATTTTAAAACTTTAGATTGATTGATAAAAATATACTGATGCTGTCCACCACTCCATTTGAGAAAGATCTAAGACGTTTAGTAATAAACATTAATGGGCATATTTTATCGTTGTTAAGGATCTTTAATAATTTTAATAAAAACATTATGCTAAATGAGATATGTTTCACTCAACTAGAGCATCGTCAATTTACAAAATTTTCCCTCTAAATATGCATTATTTAATTAAAAGGTATCATATGTAATTCAACGTTGATTAGAGATAATTTGTGCTGATATGTAGTCTTTGGTGCAAAGACTTGGTTGCATTGATCGTACGTATATACTTTCTATTACTTTTAATTTTTTGGGGATGGTTGATCTTAAAATTTTGATGTCATAATTTAATCGACATTTTTTTAGGTGTTCTGATATTATTGACTTAGTTTCGTGTTTTTTTATTCTTCGGTTTAATTGTCTGCTACTATAGTCCTTACAACAAGTGCAATTGATTTTATAGATAACATTGGTTTTGACTAAGTTTTCGCGTTGTATAAACAAATCTTACATTTTCTTTTATATTATTTATTCTTTGAATTTGATTAACCATATCTGTTGTGTGCTTCCCTTTATATTTTTTTGTAAATTCACGATGCTCAAGTTGAGCGAAATAAATCTCATTTAGTTTAATGTTCTTATTAAAAAATTAATGGGTATGTTTACCCTATCAGAAAATAATCCGAGAACTGAGTTTTGGAAAAAGGAAAGAAATTGCTAAGGCCTAAATTATGTATATCTAAATACAAAATTTAAAACATGAAATTAAAATATTATTGAATTTGAAATGTGTAAGAACTACAAAATTTCAAATTTCTTGAACTTTGCAAGTTTTATTTTGATTTAATGTGAAATTCATACGGCTAAAATTCATAAAAAAATTCTGTTGAAATACATTACAAACTATTTTCAGAGTGCTATTAGGGAATATCCATTTCTAAAAAACTAAAACAATTTTAAAAGGTTGTTAACATTTTTCTAGGAAGCGTTCTTGTGGATCACAATAAAGTATATTCTGTCAGTTGCACGCTCATAATTGCCCTTTGGAATGTCCTTGTCAAATTTTAAACGAACTATAAATGGCTCAAAAATAGTACGAAATTTACATAACGTAAAACCAAATCATCCTTATTTGTTCTCAGATGATAGTTTTTGAATCACAGGTTATAAATAGATGCACTCTGTCAAGTTATAATTCTTGGAATTTACTTTAACAAGACGAATTGATTTTTGTACATTTACAACACCCTGTAAATAATTTGTTAACTAATTTAGAAATTATGTATTTTTAATTTAAGTTGAATGTTGATTTCAGGAAACAAGATTTAAAAAAATATTTTAATTTCCATTATAAATCTGATTTGTGTTTGTAATTTTTCAATGGCACTGAAAGTAATTTTTGAAAAATAATTAATGTTTTGGCATTGATAATTTATTTAAGTTAAATGTTGATCTGCTTAACTTCAAACGATGGAAAAATTGAAAATTCTATTTTAGGAGCATCCATATTTTCAAATCAGAGCAATGAAAACATTTAATGTAAACTGCTTATCTAAAAATTGCTAAAAGAGCATAAAACGCGTAAAATTTTATTCGATAATATGCCATAGATTCTAATTTTTGTAAAAAATGCAATTTAATATTTTCAAAAAAACATTACTTAATTTTTGCTCAATGCTCTACATATTTTAAAGCATAAATATCAAAATATTTAGTTATCTATGATTCAAAGTGGTTTCATTGGATATTCAAAATAGTAAATTAATAAAAAAATGTCCTTAAATTAAATCATAAAACTTTATTACTATTAGTATTCATGGCCTGGTGATTTGAGTAAAATTTCACAAATATGAGGCCACAAAGCACGATTTGATGTGTATATTACTAAAAGTAACAAAATCAAAGAACTAGCTACAATAATTTTTTGATTTGACACATAAAAATTAGTGATACAATTGAATTCACTTCTTTACTTGTGAAATCCTATGATTTGCTTAGTGAGGCCTTCGTTTGCTTCGAAGCAAATGGAATGGACGTAGGTCCATGAAGCTTAAGAGAATAATTAATATTAATTGTATTGCATGCTTGGGCAAAATTTTACACCATTTCTCTACTTAATTATTTACTTCTTTTCTTTTTTAAATGCAAACCCAAGACGTGATTTCAAGTAGGTATTTCTAATAGTGTTTCTAATAGTTATATATCCTACACATGAAAATGTTTTTGAATTTTTATACTTTAAGCGTGAAATCAGTGTTTTCTGAATATACATGTTGATTTCACTTTGTTTGGTTATCATCAGACAGTCGCAAAATGCGACACGTAAAATTAATTTACATTATTGTGTATTTTAAAGATAATTAGAATGATTTTTTCATTTCAGAAATATTTTCTACTGATGCAGGGTGCAACTGCATTGGTGCCGTTCTAGTTAAATATTAAATGAAAGAAAATTTAAATTATTTTATTTTGTGAAAATATGTCTTTGCACATCGCTAGTGGCAAGAGCTCGATTGCTTTGTTTGATAATATTTAAGGACATGAAAAGTGTTTGCAATCAATACAAAGAAAACCACCGCTGAAATAAGAAGCAAAAATCGATTTCGTCGGACAGGAAACAATATATTTTAATTGATACAAAGCTGCATACCTATCATAAACTAAGGGAGAAGTTTTCAATTTAGAAAATAAAATTCTACATCATTCTAAATACATTATTTGGCTTTCTTGAATTTTTATTAATTAATTTTAGATAAAAGTTGCTTACAGGAAGTTCATCTCTCTGCATCGCGTTGATGACGTCAACAAAATTACACAATTTTTACAAAAGAAAGTAATTGCTAATAAAAATTTGCTTACATATAATCGCAAGATATGCTAAGCATATTTATTAAAGCTTATTTGCGTTTTCTTACTTTTGCTTTTTACTATTGCTATGTAAATAAGGCTCCCCATTACTATTATTATGGGTATTATTATCTCATTATTTTTTCACAGTTTCATGCTTGTATCCCTCTCAGCTCGGGGAACTCACCAGTTCCCAGAAAGTCTAAGAGCTTTACTCAGGATTCTAGATGTTCCTAATAGTGCAGCCTCTGTACTACATTAACTCCCCACTTCGGTAATCTAAATTCCTCCAAGTATCTCTTATGCTTCTTACTCACTGCTCCTAGTGCGCCTACAACTACCGGGACTACTTCAACTTTCTTTAACTTCCACAGCCTTTCTATTTCCTCTGCTAACTCTCTGTACTTGTCTATCTTCTCTTTCTCTTTGCTTTCTACATTTCTGTCCTTTGGTACTGCTATGTCTATCACTGTTCCTAATCTTTTCTCTTTGTCTACTACTACTATGTCTGGCCTCCGTGCTTCTATCACTTTGCTCGTCTGTATGTTGAAGTCCCACAGTATCTTAACCTTCTCATTTTCTATGACGCCCTGTGGCTTGTGCTCATACCACTTGTCTCCTGCTTCTAACCCATGCTGCCTGCTCAAACTCCAATGTACCATTCTTCCCACCTTGTCATGCCTGAACTTATACTCATTCTGTGCCAACTTCTCACACCCTGCTATCAGATGATCTACTGTCTCCGCCTCTTTCTTACATAGCCTACACTTATCACTTACTTCTACTCTTCTGTCTATATGCTTCTTCACCCAGTTTGTTCTTATTGCTTGCACCTGTGCTGCCATTATTAGTGCTTCTGTTTCTCTCTTCAGTCCTGCCTTCTTTAACCACATGTTGCTCTCTTCTCTATCACACTTTTCTGTGTTCCTCCAGTATTCTCCATGCATTGCCTTCTGCCTATACCTTGTTTGTCTCTCTGATTCCATCCTACTCTGGTATATCTTCTTTCCTTCACTCTCAGTTCTTATCTTCTTTAACTCCTTAGTGACCTCTAGTAGNAGTGCTTCTGTTTCTCTCTTCAGTCCTGCCTTCTTTAACCACATGTTGCTCTCTTCTCTATCACACTTTTCTGTGTTCCTCCAGTATTCTCCATGCATTGCCTTCTGCCTATACCTTGTTTGTCTCTCTGATTCCATCCTACTCTGGTATAACTTCTTTTTTCACTCTCAGTTATTATCTTCCTTAACTCCTTATTGACCTCTAGTAGGGGTCCTCTAGGTTGCTCTTCTACATATTCCTTTAGCCCTAGTGCTTCTGCTTCTACAGTTTCCTCCACACTTAGCAGCCCTTTCCCTCCCTTATGCCTTGCCATGTACAGCCTATCTACATCTCCATTTTAGTTGAATGCTCTCTCTGCTGCTAGTATCTTCCTTGTCTTTTTATTATTATTTTTTTTTTACAATTATTAGTATTAATTCTGGAATCTTTCAGTGATCATGCAGTCTGTATTCACGTTAGTACAATTAATGTTAAGCTTTCTAAATTTAAAACTTTTTATGCTAGGGATTTCAAAACTTTTTCAGATAAAGTCATGGAAAATTACTTAAAAATGCATCCATTCGACTACATTTTGACTCTAAATTCTGATTCCCACATGTTAAATTTCATTGCTGCACCAATTAATCAGGTATTAAACAAGGTAGCACCTCTGCAATCCACGTAGTATTTAAGCAATCACGACGATAGAACTTAACCGCTCCTGATCATCATAAATAAATTAAGAGCAACGTAAAGATAAAACAGAAACTCGTTAAATTAGGGAAATTTAATCCGCTCGAGGTAAATTTGACTAATTACTAAAGATCAAAGAAATTAACTAACGACTTATGTGCTATGAATCCAGCATTAAAACAAAGCCAATTTTTTGAAAACCTAAATTCTTCTAAGCAAAAGTGGACATTTTTAAACCGTTTCATGGGAAAATTGGTTGGGCTCAATAGCTAGATTTCAGAAATTTATGTTCATAATATAAAATTACGGATAAAAAAGATACTAAATCAACTAAATCGGACATTTAATGATTTAGGTAACTTCAATTTCCTAAACTTTTCTATCAGTTTCAATTAAAATTACGCACTATTCTCACTATAAGGTCAAAATATCTCCTATGGTAGTAAACCACAAAAAGTAGTTTAATTACAAAAACATAGTATTGAGTGACATACCATTGAAATCAGCATGAAAAGGGCTTGATATGCTATTTGCCTCAGAGGTATTTTCAATGACAATTACTGTTATCTACCTGAAAAGAATTAGAAACTATTGTAAAAAGACTTAGATGTTAATAAATCTTCATGTTCCACTCAATAACACACCCTTTTAGTAAACTATTCGAAAAATTATTGCACATTCAAATCAATCAGTACCTTGCAGCTAAGAATATGGTTTCCTCGCTAAGCATAGTTCAAGTGATGCAATTACTGAGAAAATACCCTCAAATAAATCTCAACCTAAATCCAGTTCAATGAATTTGAAATTTTGGCGATTAAACTTAAAAATTATGGATTTCTACAAAATTCAATTAATTTGCTTTTTTTAGAAATTAGAAAACATGAAATCTGATTATATTAAAACTGATCGAGGAGTGCCTCAAGGCACAGTACTACATGTACATACATGTAGGGCCTATTTTATTTGCAATATATGTAAATGGCATTTTTAGAAAATCATAGTTAAATACATGATTTTGCTGACGATACTTGCTTTATAAATACAGTTAATCGGATGCATTTAGGGCCACAAAAAAATTTCAAAGCTATTTCACATCCAATCAATAAATAATCAATATTGAAAAATCGCAATTTATTATATTTTGTCCTAATCCTGTAAGACTAGGATCTAATTAATTGTGAACAGTGTTCTAATAATAAAAGTTATCAAGTTACATACTTGATATTGACAAATATTGAAATTTTGATAAATATTATTGTCCCCGCTATGCAAGGAGCTCTGAATACAAGGAGGTGGCAAGGAAATATTTTAGAAAAAAGTGTACGTGAGAGTTTTTTAAGTTTTTTATAAATACAAAAAAATTCAAATACAACTATAGCACATTGTAACATTAAAACTAAACTCATCACTCTACATGCATCGAAAATTAACTAAAATTTGATGAAGAACGAAGCTTTTTAACTACTGGTGATTTATTTGACTTAGAAAGTTTCCGCTTTTCATCATCTAATTTCCGGATGTAACAAACACCTAGAAATGCATGGGATGTTACGTAAATTTACTTGTCTGATCTCTTTCACACATCCTGAGTGCTGACACAGTTTTGTCATTAAAATGTTCAACGCTAAGCTGACTTTTTGTTTTTCTAAGCAGATGGA
>CABFPE010000385.1:501443-541600 GCA_900660155.1 Hofstenia miamia | reverse complement strand
ATATATATATATATATATATATATATAAGTGAAACTGAGATCTCTATGGTACAAACGGACAACCAGAAATATCTTAAGGGAAATCTTTACAATTTTTATTTTACGGTTTATATTCATTTACAGTATTTGACTTGTAAGTGAAATATAATATTGTCTTGTTTGTCATCATACCAACATTCAAATTTTATGTTTTTCTAGAAGATCTAAACAAATATGTGAATTATCTATTAAATAAAAAGCACTCCTCAATGCAAAACGCCTAAATATTTGCAGGTCTGCTTTATCATTGACTTATAATAGTGAACTAATCTTACACATGTATTTATTTGTTTTGAAAAGTGCCAAACCGAAGACTGAGTTGCAGACATAGAGTTGATAATACTAACACAGCTTCTTTTAATATAACAAATAAATTAAAAATGTTACAATTGAGTTTAAAAAAAGTAGAATAATTATTCATTTGGAAGAAAATATAACACTTAAATTGTAGCTAAAAATTTTTATCTTTTTTTACATAAATAGTCAGCAGAAATATAATAAGAGACCGCTGTAATCATTCATAGCCAACAAATTGATTTACCTATTTGCCCAAGCAATGACGCAGGTAGGCCCCTGTGAATAGAAAAAATTCAAGTTTCAATCGAATCAAATAGAATATGTCACCTGATTCGCAAATCGAATTAGGCGGAGAAATTGATTTATTTTTTTGCCAGGCCTAACACATACTAACTGGAGTGCATAAATTTTTAAGATCTGCAGGGTCATAGCAATACCTTAGTACTAAATTGACTGTGTCCTGCATAAATTTAGTAATTTATTGATTTCAATTACGAAAGATTCAAATATTTGCATGATTCGAATAGGCACTATTCGATTGCAAATATTCGATTCGTAGTGTACATAAAGTTTACTACTAGTGATATTTATTTTTCAAAATATTATATTAATTGCTGAAAACTTGTTTTTTTTAGGAATCTAGTTGTTTAAGAAATATTGTAAAATAGTATTTTTTAGACTAAAAAATTATCAATGATATCTTAAATTTGCACCTACATTAATGAATTATTGGAGAAGAGCAACCAAATTCAAGTAATGAAATAATGACTGTGATAGGATACGTTGGAAAATATAACTTTGAAAATAAAGATTGCAGTATCATTGATAAATAATTATAATAATAGTAATAAACTAAAAGATCAATGGTGAATCATTTTTTAAAAGTGAAGGATATTTCCTCTACATCAAAATAGTCCTTTCTCTAGCATGATGAGTCACATTAGATCTAACAATATGCAATATATATATATATAATTCTATAGATGATTTAATGTACTCCTTAGTCTGCTATTAAAATATATTCAAAATTGTTTTTATTGATTGAAAAATCACTATAATCATTTGTGTGTTTCTCCACATGTGTTTATCTTTAAAAGTTGTTAACTACATAATTTTCAGAAGCTTGATGAAGTCAATATTTAATTGCCTGATTGAGCGAACTTAGTCTTGATTACGTCATAGAACAATAATGCGATTTTAGAAAATTGGAAGAAATTACCAGGAACAATGTCGGATTGTGATTGAATTATACAATTAGACTTGGAGGTTTGAGGAAACATTAACCGCTTTTGAGGAAACTGCCATGCCGCATGGAAGCAGATTCATAAAGGTGGTAACTAGAATGTGTTTTGTAGACCAAATTGTCCCTGGTGTCAAATTAGTTCTTTATTTGCTTATGTTTAAGTTTGAAATACCCGGAAGGTAGTGTCAGTTAACCAATAATTGGGACTAATTAACTGTCTAATTTGCATTAACATCTTCAGTTTATTAAAGTCTTTGATATTCCATACATTGAATAATCAATGGATATATGACTTGGATCAAACCTCTGCAATAACGATTTTTGTAATAATAAAATGTAAAGTTTATCAAACATTTCATATGACATATTAGCATAAAAAGTCAACATTCACTGGTTTATTAAAAATGATGTTCTTAATTTGCATATATTATATTGGTTTCTAATTTTCCCCCAAAATATTATCTAGTAATTTTTATCGAAAATGTCTATACTTGACTTAAATCATCAAAAGGAATAAATGTTATTATCAAGTCAATGAATTTTACATTATCAAACGATTACTTCAAAGAATACATTAAAGGTAAAACATTTAAGCAAATTGAAGGAGTAGCAATGGGGCATCAACTATTCCTCCTCATCTTACACTAACAATAGGGTATTTAGAGGAAAATACTTGCATCCGAGAATAGAGGTTTTTAAGAAATTTTGCTATCTATTATATTAAGGAATGAAAAAGTTATATACAAAGTTGGGGTCACTAAATTTTCAAGGCAAATAGATATTACATTAGTTTGAACGAAAGGCATCTAATCAAATTTTTAATGAAGAACCCAAACATATTGAAATTGCTTGAAATGTCAAAAATGAGACCTGATATTTCACATACAAACAGGTATGGATAAAATGTCTATTGTTGTCTCTTAAAAAGAAAAACAGCAGTTATCACTGATATATAATGATTATGCATTGTTCCAAAATAAATAGCCCAATGCGACCTTTCAAAGCAATAGCTCAGAAAAAGAATGCCTAAAGATTATCTACATTAGCATTACCATCTGCACATGCAACGGAAATGAACGCATTTAGCATTTGAAGTACAAACAGAAGATGGAAATAGTGTAAAAACTACAGAAAAACAAACGTATAGTCAAAAATGAATCAAAACCTACGAGCATATGCAAAGAATTATTTTGAAGAAAAGAAAAAATAAATCACTTTAAAAAATAAAACATTTAAAAGAATGCAAAATTATGCTACATTTAAAATCTTGTATATACAATACCTACATGTTACATGTATACCATTGTAGAATACAATTACCACACTGATTTATGGAGGGAATTTATTTAATGCCATTTTTATCACAAATTACATCAAAATTAAATATAGGAAGAATTAGGTTTGGGGCATATCAGTGCAGCAACGCTTTGAAAAACTCGAAAAACCCATAAATTTTTCAATGGCGGGGAATCAATATTATACCATTTTCACAATACCATAGGAAAAAATAGAACAAATTTGCTCTTAAGTAAATTGATTATATTTAAGCTAATCTGATTCAATTGCTTGGAAGCGAAATATTAGAAATTAGAACGAGAAACATTTCCTGAATGTCAATGCATTGTAAATGAAGTGATTCAGTGGGTGAGTGTAAAAATATACTGCATTTCATATAACATAAACATCTGTCATACAGAAAAATATTTGAATGATTTCATATACTCTGTCTAAGTTAAGACAGCGACTATAAAATTTTGAACGAAGTTGTTCTGAAGTTAATTTGACAAATTGCCATACATATATATATACATATATATATATATATATATATATATATATATTAATGTTGCGAAATTTAAATATTAAGCAATTGATTAACCATTAATTTACATAAACAATTAAATTTAAGCTTAACTATTAATCAGATTCAGATCAGTGTGACCGATTATTAGTTCTGTTGATTACAATATTATGAAAACGAGTACATTACTTGAAAATGCGTGTGTGATTCGGTAGCTGGTTATTTGATAATATTTAAATAGAATTTGCCTATAAATATCAGTGCAGCCGTTTTGATAAAGTTCAAGGCTAACTATTAATTAAACTTTAATTAAAAAAAAGTCAACCTTTAAAAATAATTGTATATATATATATATATATATATATATAAATATATATATGTATATCTTTTCACAGGGGTAGCTGTCATTCTGGTATTGATATGAATATCATAGAAATACATTCATTGGCAGACAATGCCCGTTTCTATCAAATTTATCAAAATAGGAAGTTTTTCTATTATTGATGAGTGTGAACAGTATAGATAATAAATTTCATAAAATATTCCTTGAAAAGTGATTATCAACACAAATCATCGAAATTATAAAACAATTTTGGCATTTTGATTCCAAACAACACATAGGCATTAAAGTGGAGTTTGAATATAATTTTTTTAAATAAGAGTAAAATTGCTAAAATAGTTCACCCTCAATAATATATTTAATAGTTTAACTGGAAATGTACGGGTAACCTTGATTTTTTCACACAGGCAGTGAATAACATTTGAAAAAAATTCAATTTTAATTTGAAATGACATCAATTTAAACTAATTTATTAATTTTTAAATTTAACTTGACTCATAGAATTTAACTTAAAACAAACCTTATTTAAGCCCTTGGTATAACTGTAATAAAATTCTCAGAAGCTTTCAAACATGATTGTGCCTTTGAGAAAAAAAATTATAACATTGAGCAAATTCTAGGAAAAGTGTTTAGTAAAATTGAAAGAACTCATATTTTGTTTAATATGTGTAATTTTTAATCAAAATTCTCAAAATACAATCAGCATGTTAGATTAATTGTCTAAATATAGCATAGTATTCATGGCAATCGCCTCAAAAACGTAGGTTCTTACCTCCAGTATTCTGAATAAGATCCATCTGTACAAAAAAAATGCAAATCGAAATGAAGAGGATGTGCTATTCACCAACATCTGGTTGGGGTATGTAACAACAGAATTATAATTTAATGGCGAGTGCACCTACTGATGATGGAAATAGAGTAGAAGAAGAAAGTAAGTAAAGCTTTGATTGCAAAGATGGCCTAACATTTCCTGCACATAAGAAAGTGCTGAACATGCGCAGCAGTTGCTTGAGGAAATGCCACATTTAATTGCTCAATATTTTTGAAAGGAGTGCTCACTGTCACGAATAGCACAATCTTCAAATGGTTCAGAGGTCCTATGAGTTTTAAGAAGAATGTGTATTAGAAATCCCTTGTTTGTCACCAACAAAAACGGACGAAATTCGCAGGCGTCAATGACAATCTTAATTAACAAAATGTTTTGGAAACTGAGTTCAACAAGTTCAAATCAAACCACATGATATCATCAAATGTGATTATGAGCACCTTTAACCCAGATATCAGTTTTTATTTGGATCCTTTATGTGCATTATAAATAAATTTGTTGTGATTTCCCAAGGAATTGTTATTATCGCAAATAAAATTTAAAAGGAAAAAACCCAATATTTGGCAGAGCCTATAAATAATAATTTATATATATATATTAGTGGGAAACTGATATATAATACTAAGAACCTGGAATTCTTTGAACAAAATTAAAAATGTAATTTATTGAAAAGGTTTTGCTGTTTTTGAGACACACAGATTAAGTGCTTTTTCCAATAAATCATGACCAAAAAATAGGTAAAGACGAAAATTAATTGATAATATATTAATACTAGTTATCGGATTGAAAAATTCAGGCTATGAAAATGTGCTAAATTCAGGTGATATTGTTGAATCAAAATATTGAAACAAAATTTTCTTGCAAAATATTTATTACTTCGTTAGTTTATGCCAATTGTAGCAAAAATTTGACTTCATTGAACAAAGTTTAAATTAAAATGTTTTAAAAGTTTAATAAGTGAAAGGAGAACTGAATCTCCAAAAAAGTCGACATTTAAATTGCAATAAAATAGTAATTAGTGGAAAAATTTAAATATTTACTAGTGTTTTATTCGTTATTGCTGAGGTTACCGCAAATTTTAATTCACCCAGAAAACAGTTTGTGAAGGCCTCTAAACATAGTACAGCCAAGGGTCTACAGTCCACTGGCTACTCTTGTTCAAACAGATAAGTATCTGAATATTTGATTTAAGCACCGCTTTTTTCCTAGACATAGCCTTTATCTTACTTTATGTGTCTCTGCTTAATCGTCAATGTAATCAATGCATGCAACAACTCTTCCTTGTATTTCTCTGCAATGATTGTAGTTAGTGATTTAGCAAAAAACTAATAAATATAAACTATCAAAGCTGTCATTTCGTTGGGTACTTCAACACGCAATGGTGTTCACATTTCGATTTCTTCATGTTGTGTTGTGATTATTAATGTCAATGTTTAGACTTGTAACGTTAGTATAAATCGTGGGATACACTTTATTAATTGGAGACATCATAAGAATTAAGTTTATTACTTATCGATATCTACACAGATAAAACAATAAAATCACTTCTGATCATGTCACCTTAACTGATAGAAAAACGCAGACTGAATGAAAAAACGCTTGCACTCGATGGGAGAAAAAATTTTATTGCTGCAAATATTTTAGGCCATGGGCACTAGCTGTGTGATAGAATAAATCAACAAAAAGAGGTTTCTAATTCAATAAATAATAATTTGATTATTTGTTTCGACCGGTTGATAAACTTGCCTTTGGCTAAATCCATAATAATCAATAAATTACTCCTTACATATAAAATTGATTTCGCCTTAAAGCCTTAAAATTGCTACTTATTAAGACAGCTAACGCAAATTGGCGTTTTAATTATAAATAAATACTAACGTTTAGTTAAGCAAATTATTGACTTTTTTAAATTCTTTTGCAAGGTTAGCTATTTTGAATATTTGAACAATCGTAATTTATGAAATGGAGATGTATATATATATATATATATATATATATATGCATATATACATATATACATATATATATATATACATGTTTTGAAGGTCAATTTAAAAATTTTACTGAAAAATAACCTGTTTTATTTTTTGAAAAACAATAAGGATAAAACTTCAAATAATTTTTTGAAAATTATGTACAGACTTTTTTAGCTTAAAATGATCAATTGTTTATGCCAATTAAATAAAATGTGCATAATCTGAAATCTCAAAAATTTTATTTTCTTATTTACTTAAATGCAAATTATTGTGTAAGTCATATTTCTGTAGAAGTATTTCACTGAGATTCGCTAGTAAAAAGACTACTACTAATATAGTAACAACAAAAATTAAAATAATTTTGAGAAAATTAATTAATCTATCATTTGAAATGTATACATCAAATGCAATTTATTAGTAGCAAAAAAATATCTGTAGAGCACCTGCTCAATTAAATGAATGAAAACCAGTCAAACGCTGCTCATGACATTTACACAAAGAATTAATTTGTAGTTCAGAAGAAGTTTGAATTGATTTCTAAAAACTTCTCATTGAGTTCAATCGTAGTTTATGTTAACCTTCACTTCAATGAATTTAATTATTTTTAAGTACATCTCTTGAATTTAGACGAGGTTTGAAATGATGTAGTTTAGAAATACAGATTTGGAAAACTTTCCGGTTAATGAATTTCATAATAAATTTCTAAATCAAGCAAAAATGTATATTTTGGCTGATATTTTTGTGAGATATCAAATTAAATTTCTTTCTTTTTTGCCCCATAGATCCCAAAATGTCTCTATTCCATATTAAATATTGTTAATTTTACAGTGTTCATTTTGCTTTGTCGAAAATTATTGAACATTTCCATTTTTATGAACTAAATTTAGCTGTTGTTTACTATAATAATTATATTCTTTAAACTTAAGGGAGTATTGTTAGTATTCGACAAATAGTTAAGAACTAAAGTAGGAGATGTATTAATCGCTCATGCCATCCATAAACGTTAAATTGAGAGAATAAAACTGCTTGAATTTCCAACCTAATCTAACTAATTAAAGGCTTCAAATATAGAAAAATATACTAATAAACCGAGCTTAGCATCCTCATGGCGGCTGAGAATATTTTTTAAATGTGTTCATGATCGAAATTGCCAAAACATATACTAACAATGTTTATCATATCAATTTTCTAATATATATATATATATATATATATATACATGTATATATATATATATATATATATATATATATATATATATATATATATATATTTATAATGTAATTTCTACTAAAAATTTCCATTTTCCTTCAAACTATAGGCTATATATTATAGCACAAAAAATTCTGAAATGCAAAGTGATTCCTTAAGATTTACCTGAAAAAGTTAAACCAAACCAGCAAGTTTAAAGCAATACAATAAGCAGTTTGGCCACAAAATTTCTGAATGAACTTGAAAGGGAAAAGTTTGATTGTGAAGGCAGCTTTGACTTCTTGATCGAAATGTGTATTTGAGAAAACACCACAAACATTCATTACAAAAACCAGTGGTTTTATCCATCTGCAAAAGTTTAACAGAAGAAGCTTCGTTGCAGAACGCGAGGATTCATGTGAAAAATCTATGGAAGATGATGCGGAAATATTTGAGGCATGATTAAGCCCGTTTGAATATATAGCTTTAGAGTTAACCGCTGTGTAGTTTGAGATGCTGCAATTGCTGCTGTTTTTTGGATTAAGAAAAGGTGTGAGAAACCCCTAAAATATGGAATTATTCTTAAATAGATAAATATACAATAATTTAGACAAAATTTGGAATTTTGAATATTTAAGATAGTTTAAGTCATTAGTCGTCCGAGTACACTTTTGGGTAAAAAATATCCAAATCATACGTGTAAGTATATAAATATAAACAAAGGAGTACTCGAACGGATGAGTGACATAAAATATTATTTGATTTTGATTACTACAAAGAAAATTTCTTGCTAACTAATTCAGTCCATCTACCCTAATGAAAAAGATACATCGAAAATTTGTCCCAAGCGCATAACTGAGTAAATATAAAGACTAAGAATGGCAAAAACGGCTCTAAGTGGTTTGCAATCTTCTTCAATTTGATTTCCAGTACTCTGGACAACACACTGTATCAGAAAAATTAATTAATAATTAATAATTAAATATATGTACTCTTAAAGGATTTGGAACAAATATAAATTTACCTAGGGTTTCATTTTAAAAATAATTTGTTTTCGTTTTTTATGGACCATTTATAACATGATCATTTTGCCAGTTGCCATGACAAACTTCGAACAAATAAATGTTTGGACCAAAATCCAATTCTTGTTCATAAACAAAATTTAGACTGGAAACGAGTTTATTAATATTCCTAATACGAACTTGGGTTGATTATTATTTCAAGAGATCTATAAAAAAACTGACAAATACACATTTATTATTCTTGTGCATGCCTAAAAACTGGGTAATTTAATATTTGAATAGTCATGATTATTAGGAAAAAAACATTTAACTTCAACATTTGCAGAAGCATTCAACTGATTAGAACTTTGTAGGACTTTTGTAATAATTTATGTTACAGTAATCTCTACCACCAGAGTTGACTTATCTTGTGAACTCGCAAATTAAATCTTGATTGAATATAAATCAACTCTTTATGTCATTCCAAGAGTTTCAATATCAAAATATTAAGTCAAGCAAATAAATCTTAAGATAAAATTATTTCCAGGAAAAGAACTTCATCAAGAAAGTCCCTCTGGACTTCGTTATGTGTGACAGAGACAAAATTTAATTAACTGGTTATCACGTAATTCGATCGGCTGAGGTCGGGTGCATTCCTCCTCTTATAGAATATTCCTAAATACTAATCTACTTGAATAAGTTTTTAATTCTGGTTGAAATACCTTTTATTAGTTTGCAAGATGAATTTGGTCCCAACTTAACCCCAATTAATCAAGGAATTTCTTAAAATCTGTGATGATTTCTTTAAAAAATTCTAAGCACTCTTTATTCATGATTTAATAAGGATATTCAAAATCCAAATCAGCACAGGATAGAAGAATACCTCCTTTTTCAGTCACGTATTACGATCGCGTCTGACTTTCGCGCCTGAATAGGTCTTGGGCAATCCACTTATAGAAAACAAAATAATTACTGTGAGTCATTGCTTCCAATTGCTGTAGACTTCCTTATTATTTGAGTATTATGTATGAGAAGAATTTGGAAGTTTATCACGGAATAATTTGTTGATACTTTGACGACCTCAGACATGAATAATTTTTTAGCACAAATCTTCACTATAACAAATGACCACATTTACCCACATTTTTTAACCGTCTAATGATCGTAGTTGCAAACTTGCAATTTCAGTTAAATCCATGTGTCATTTTTATTTGTATATGTTTTGTGCAAAAACTTAATGTTTTGCATACCCCTTTGGCATAGCAAACACATATTATTTATGATTTATTCAAAACTTGAAATTGAAATACAATTTTGTAAATAGGCTCACTTTGTTTTTCAAAAAATTCGAAAATGAGCAATTGCTTGAAATAATTTGCAATGACTCAATTTTGAAAGATGAACTGAAAATAATATTTCAATTCTCAGAGATATAATCATTTTTAATGATTTTAGTACGTTTCTATTTAGCTGCGGAATTCATTCAATAAAGTAAAGTAGCAAATTTGCAACTCCTGGCAATGAGGGTATCATAATGTAAACTTTCATATCTTTTAGAAAAGTGATAGAATCTATTGTATAATTTTTTAATAAATTCTGTTATGGATTATCTGTAGATGCAGATAATATCAATCAATCCTAGAAGCGGATATTTAAAGAAACGCTTCCAATCCATTTGAATTGAATAACAATTTCTTGATGAGAGTTCATTTTGTCATTTTCAAACAGTATTAAGATCATAGTCGATTTGCAACTTCCCATACCTCTACTTCCTGGAGTTACAAATATGCAACCACACCAGAAACAAAAAAAATGTTGCAATATATTTTCTGTGTTTCGTAATTATAGAGGGTCAATAAACTTGAAAAAGTTGTTCAAAACTGTGCAAAACTTTAAAGGATAACAATATCAAGATAAGTGGATTATTCAATATTACAAATTTGCGTAAACGAGTGATCTGTATTTCTTTTTATAAAAAAATTGCTTAGAAGGTTTATATATGTAAGATAAGTCTACTAAATTATCATTAGCTGGTTAGCATATGATAGGACATAGGTGGCATTTCTATATTAAATGTTAGTTTACAGCTGTGTGTCAATGTTTGTAGAAAACTTTTCTGCAATACTCAATATTTGTTAATTTTCATAAATTTAAGCCAAACATTCTTATCACTGCTCCAAATGTATATTTATGCATTTCAGAAACAACAGAAAATTATAGCAGAAAGATGTCATTTCAATATGTGAAAATGTTATTCGATATATTCGTGCGAAACTGTTTATGATTGGTTTACGACTTGTAAATCGCTTCAAGCAAAAGTTATTTTTTAAGTTATAAGTTTATGTTCCTTGCATTGGGTTTCATTGTACACCTATTGTTACAATACCAACGTCCATAGCTGATATGCAAGGATTCCATTTCTATGCGTCTCAAGTTGGCAGCTTTTATACTTAACACCAAGTAATTTAAATATATAGTACCCCATGTTATTTAGAAAAAAGAAATGCGCTATGTTCAAAAAATTTGATTAAGAATTTTCAAATAGATCTTTTTCTATTCTATTACTGAACTTTGTGAATGCTTATTCCAGAATTTTACCCGAAATCATCTCCATTCACATCGATATTTCTTATGCTGGGCCCACTTGCTCTCCTAAAACAACTTCCATGTTTTGATAAAACAAAATCAGTCTGCAGACTTTTTACGTATTTAATGAAAGTTATTTTAAAAAATTGTTTATGTAAGTACTCAATTGGATTATGAAGAAAATTGTATAAATCGTTTAAGTTGTGGGCGTTTCCTTAGTTCCAATCATTGTTATTTCTCAGAAATACAACAAATTAAATGCAAATGAAAAAATGAAATGGGAAGGAATATAATTTTTGAATATTTCAATGTTGGAAATTTCTGAAGTGGCTTAGCTTGAACTAAACTTGTACCCATATTTCAGATAGGCTGTATAATTATTAGAACAATAAACTGCAGTAAAAGTAATACTTTAAGTGAAATATCAAATCAAGAATTTCAACATTATACCAGCATCAATAGTTCGTAATACTTGTATTGTTGTGAGAGTCGCAATTAATCTTTAATTGTTCTGGAAAAAGCAGGAAACTATTTTTTGGGGTCCACTCTGTCAATGATCATTCAAACATGTAGTAGTTAGCAACAAAACTNAGAAATATGTTTGTAAAATTTAGTTAATTATCTTATTCCTTTTTGTAAGATGCAACCAAGTTACAATATTGTGCATTTTGANTATATATATATATATATATATATATATATATTGTTACTGAGAACAAATCTTAGTAACAAGAAAAAGTAGACATTCCTTCTTATTTAGTGTAATTCTTAATTTTAATGTTTTGTAATAAATTTCTCACCAAATAATCTTATGACGATTTAAATTAAAAGCTTACAGGATCACGCATGTTTCTTAATTTATTGTGAGCTGCCAAACAACTAAACTAGTAAAAATATAAATTATTGAAAAATGCACAAATTATAATTTGACGGGCATGTGTCATTCTAGTGGAACATCAAATAAAATTCATTATGTAGGGCACTGCAAAATAAATAAATAAACATATTAGTGAATTATTCAAAAATTTGAAACTTCATTGAATTAGTCTGACCCATTTTGAAAATTGGCAATAAGAAGTTTGATCTTATGAGCATAAAACACAGTTTTTTGTCCAATCAGTTTTTGTCTGATGCACTTCTAGTAGCTATAGGTATTCATTCCACTAATTAGAAAGAATAATTAATATGCTTTGAGCTAGTTGCGTGATTAAAAATAAGAAATTTTAATATAAATTGTTGACAATCTAGAATCGTTAACGATGTGTTCAAGATGCAATCATTTAAACAGATCTTAAAGGGTTACTGTCCATAATTATAAAAAATACTTCATTTAGCTACTAAATCTGCTTCGCTTTTACAATTTAACCAACAAAAATNGAGTCCCAATTAATCTTTAATTGTTCTGGAAAAAGCAGGAAACTATTTTTTGGGGTCCACTCTGTCAATGATCATTCAAACATGTAGTAGTTAGCAACAAAACTTGGCAAAGCTAGATAGACGGACGTACATGAATATTATGTCGTATTTTAAATCATATTAATTATTTTACTACAATATTTAGATTTTATCTTTTTAGCAACGAAGTATATAATCCCATAGTATATTCAGTTGAATGTCTACAGTTTTTTAAGGTTCTATGTATGAATATATATATATATTTGTATCCACCGCCCACACTCTTTGATTTCCCATAGTATCAGTGCCCTCTTTGATGCAAAGCCAGAATAATTTGTTTTATCAAAAAAATTTTACATTGCTCATTTGGAAAAGGGGTCTAATTTCTTATGTATAAGTTTCAAGTTTTTTCAAAAAAAAATATTTTTAATCGTATCCAGCGCCTGTATATATTTTTTGTATCCAGCGCCTTGTAGATATTTTAAAGTTTTGTATCCAAAGCCAGTATATATACATATATATATATATATATATATATATATATANTTATAAAAAATACTTCATTTAGCTACTAAATCTGCTTCGCTTTTACAATTTAACCAACAAAAATCATTTTTAAAGCTTGACTTCGTTGACATTCCATCATGTCCACCTTTGCTTATACTACTGAACACAAACCATTTTGATTTTGACATCAAATTTAATGCGTTGTTAAATATATTCAAGAGAAGGTTTTTTAATATGACTGAACTTTTTCTACATCATATGCCTTTATAAATATACTTGTGTCAAGTGCGGATACAGAAAAATTTCTTAGAGGAGACCCAATGCAGAATAAAATGCTAGGTTCATAATCGCGTACCATAAAGGGTGCAAGCTATTGAATTTTGCATTTTTAAAATGCATCACTATAAGAGACCTTCACCACCATCTACTGACTCTAAAACATAGAATTTCTATAATTCTTAAAAACTCAACACAATTTTTATATATTTTAAATTACGTTTTAATAATAGCATGTTGTGTTTTTAGGAGATTTTTGTATTATGCACTAAAATAAACCAACGGCATAAGATTGTGT
Source organism: Hofstenia miamia (assembly GCA_900660155.1). Taxonomy (NCBI): domain Eukaryota; kingdom Metazoa; phylum Xenacoelomorpha; order Acoela; family Hofsteniidae; genus Hofstenia; species Hofstenia miamia. Next base: position 527,824 of record CABFPE010000385.1, on the reverse strand, counting down.
ACATTACAAAATTTTCACCTAATTAGGAAACTGCACGTGCTATGCACGGGGAATTCAATGGACTCTAATAGATATTCAGTGAATTAATAAACTTTAAGTAAAGCAATGTTGTGTTTTGAATATTTTGGGAACCAAATATGTAATAAATGTAATCATCATACATTGGTAAAATGATTTTTATTCACAATTTTAGCATATGACACTCCTTAATTAACCATTTAATATTATAAGCACATTCAAAGCATGGTAACACGTAATGCAAACAACTGTCCATTATTGTAGTATTATAGATGGTATGAAAGTGTTCTTGCTCTCAATTTCAAACATGTTGATAAAATTCAAGAAAATCAGCCAATTCAAATACAAGAGCGCTTGCTAAAATCAATAAATTCTAAAGTTAAAAAAAATTATGCTGACGTTTGATATGTCATGATACGTCATACAAATTTGTTTTTGGATTTTTGAGTAGATACAGGGTGTTGAATTTGAATACAAAAAGTTTGACCAGTCCTATTGAGTATTGTCAAATGGAGTAAGTAGGAACAGTGTGAATAGAATTGGCAGACAATAAGAAAATTTTATTTAATTATTACTCTTTCTATGCTTAATATTTAACATTGTTTCTTTGCCTATAAATTAATTACTACAGGTTTATGTGCATAGGGTAACCGTAGCTATGCTCATCTAATAACATTAGTATTTTTTAAAAGTTTAATTAATTAAAATTTTATGCTAAAATTCAAATACCTCACAGGAAAATAAAGGAATCGTAACTAAAAGCGTTAATACATTTCTAAAAGTAAATATATACATTTCGATAAATTATATTTTAAGAAAATTAAGAAATATTTAATATAAAAAATATATGAGTTTGTGAAATAAAAAAAAATATTTATTTTTTATGGGGTGATTAGGAACATCACTGAGAGAACAGTTAAGCAGAAAGATACAAATGAATGAGTCTAACGAAGATATTGAAAAGAATCAAATCAATTCTTGTGATAATGAAAATGAAAAGCAAGAATTATTCTGGAGAAAATAGAAATGTAAAGTGTGATTTGTCTTAATTGTGAAATTATTTTGAAGATTTACAATGATAATGACTATCAAGCTTTATGTTAGTGTTACTTCAGAGAAACAGGGAGATACTGCATCATTTTAATTTTTTGAACAGGAATATATCAGTGATTTCAGTTTTCATTACATTTCTATATTATTTTATATTTGAATATACCTAAAGCTAACTATCATTATACATTTATTATACACCTTTACAGCTTTTTAAAACGCCTTCACTACATCTTTACACTCGATAAAGAATTTAAAAAATCATATATGTATATATATTAAAATCACATATGTTCCTATTAACCATCATCTAAAAGGGCGAATAGGAATACTTTTAAAATTTAGAAAATTACTGAAAACTAAATATTCTTATTTTTTATAGAAATTTAGTCCTATATATATATATATATATATATATATATATATATATATAATATATATATATATATATATATATAGGACGCATTATAGTGTAAAAGTTCAATGAAATATATTTAACAAATACCAGATTTTTTGAAAAAAACTTAGAAAACCGTTTTTATTCACTCCATTTGACGATACTAAGAAATTTTCTTTTGTAATTTTAATTGTACAATTTAATAAATTTTTCTTATTTTAGAGAGGGTCCGGCCCCCTTGTATCCACCCCTGATTTGTGCTCAGTTTGTTTCTTACAGATTTGAGTTCTTAATTTGCTAAAGGCAAGCGGTGATTCAAATGATGTATGGAGCTTCAGAGGTTCTAAATCTACTAGCTGGTTTTTTCATCCAGTTGACTTCGAAGCGAGTTTGCTCGTCAACTCACGAGTTATAAATATAAAGTATACGCTCTTTAATTGATTTTCTGCGGAACGATGGATATTCTTTATTGGATTATAGAAAGCAGTCTAAATATCGACGCTGGTAATCGATTATATAAATGATATAGAGAAGAAATTGAGTTCTTAGTTTAAGTGTGAATTTGAAGTATTACATATCATTTTACATCTTGATGCAACCGCAAAATTAATGATTGACGTATCTTTAATAATCTCACCATTTCAATATTTATTAATAATTTTAACATACAATCATTCCTTAAAACAACGAATTTTAAGATTTACTAAGTTTTGACTATTTGAGGTATATTTTGGTTTAGAATTAGCTTTCTAGCTAAAAAGGTTTTCTTTCACACATTTTGTAACAATAATTTGCTTAGTAAATCCTTGAAAAATATATTGCTAAATTTTGCTTTTGGCTGAAAGATATAAGAAATAATTCACGAGCTCCCACCAGTTTGTGCCCACTCACAAATTTCTTGTTTTCTCTTTAATCGGCACATTTAATGTGCACATGTAATTGGGCTATCTTCGCGGTGTGTTTTTATTACCTATATTACTCCTTGTTGAAATATTTTACAAATATTGTTTAGAAAATTGTGTCCATTGGGAAGGAGCTCTTATTCCAAATGATTTATTGTTTACCTCGTTATATTTTGATTTAGAAAATGAATTAGAAATATCCACTTAGTTTCTACCTCCAAATTAATTTGGAAGTTATATTTAGAAAGTGAATAATTCTTTAATGCAACAATGGTCATTTTTTGCAATAATCTAATAAATTTATATTTATGCAAATTGTTTAAAAAAAATCAAATTCGAGGCTATCAAAAATGTTTAGTGAGTATCCAGCATCAAAAATGTGTTTGTAGCTCTTGGGAGCTTAAATCTAATATCATCATTTAGCTGAATCCTTGGAAATGAGTATAATATCCTCTACTTGATGTAAACTTTACTTATTTACATCAGAAAAAAGCCAAAAGCCAAACGCATGTATGCAGTGGAAAACGGTTTGCAACCAATTTTTCATTTTTGTCAAACTTGTGTGTTTCTATCTAAAATCTTTCATCAATTCTGAAATTTGTTTTGATTATCAATTGAACTCAAATATTCGCTTGAATAAAATTAGACTTAATAATAATAGACACACGAACAATAAAAATATTTAGAACAAGAACACAAATGAGCTCAGAGCAACTATTAACCAGATGGTAGTCTTTTATTACAAAAACGTTTTGATGTTTATATAAAGATGAACATCATTTGCTAAAGGGTTGTCCCCTTCAACAGTCTTAAATATTTAAAAAGTAATTTATGTCCAGACCTCTTTTGCAAAGGACTAATTAGAAACGGAACTTCAAGCAATGAATCTGGAACTTCTGGCTTTATCAGCTACATCAGCTGGAGTTCAATGACTTTTTAGCGATCAGAAGTAAACTTAAGGCACCTAGCCATAGAGCACTGACAACTTATATTTGTGCGTTATTACCAAAATTATTATTGAGGATGATATTATGAAACTACTAGAAGTAGTTGATTTTTTCTGAATACATAAAAATTTTGCAAGGACTTGACACTACTTAATACTTGGTGAATGCGATACCTGTCAATTCCTTAGATGGAGCAATGCAACAACATGTGGTAACAAGGGATTAGCATCAGACTTGTCAACGAGCTCGGCTGGTTTGAAATTTGAGTAAGTTCGGCTGGGCTCAAATCGCAACATAAAATTTTCAATAAGGTTCGTTTCAACTCGATATTTCTTAATAACATTGTGCTCTCAGAATATTTTACATAGCTCTTCTCATTATTTAATAAACATTTCTAAAATAAAAAAGCTTATTGAATGAAACAATAAGAAAAATCTGCATAATCAAATTAATAAGCAGTAGATTAAATTTGTTTTGATTGAAAAGGTTCGTTTTGGGCTCGTTGTATATCCAATACTCTGATCAAGCTCGGCTCGGCTGGTTGCAAGTCTGATTAGCATAGCTATGCAGAAACACAACTAATGTATTGTCTGAGCTACGTCCAAAAGTAGAATGTTGAGATAGCAATTATACTGTAACTATTGTAGCACTTACTTCATTGCAATTTTATTATAATATTTCAGCATCGACATATTTTTCTTGACGAAATATTGAGATAAAATGTTGTTAAAATCTGATGCAAATCAGGGGACTACCTAACTTTATTTCGAGACATCACGTTGGAGGTATCAGAAGATTCGAATTTAATAGCTTAAGGCATTTGTCAGCGGATGAAAAATCTGCACAACTGCTTAAAAAACAGTTCTTTCTAACTCATAGAGGTTAATAAATCATTAATTGAACTATGGTAACTTAGATTTATCAAAGTGTTATTTCCAGTGGTTTCTGCAGCCACGGCTAACTATGACCTCAACCTTCAAATCACGATTTTCAGCGGTCGAAAGTTTAACTTTCGCTTTGACATGTAAATTGAGTTAAACAGGGTGTTTACAATTAAGAATTTGTTCTATTTAAGGTGAGTGTAAGTGTGATGAATATTGTATACAATAAAAATTATGTGGCAAGGAAAGGCTACAATATTTGCGGCCGGCCACTGCTACAAATACAAATTTTCTGACGGATGCGTGCAGCCAAGAAGCTCCAGTCGCAAAACACTACTTTCCGTTCAATCTTTCATTATAAATTTTGTTGAACAAATCGACAGAATATAAAGTATAATATTCACGTAACAATCTCCTAATAAAACTTTTTCTTGCCACAAATAGTTCTAAAATAGAGTTAATGTAGGTATACCAACAAAATTACATCCTCGTTGGTCGTCTACTCATATTTTTGATGTAAGTAATTGAAATACGTTGATAAGGTACACTTTCTTCTCCTTTATAAAGTTATATGTCCTTGATTACTTCTATACCCTTAACAAAATTTACTTCGATATATAATCAATTTTAAGTTTGTTATAAGTAATATCAAATTTGGAAGAAACTTTTGTTAATGAAATTATAAATATTAGGCTGTCAGAAAAGTCTTGTCATTTATTAAAAAAAACTATGTATTTAGCATTGATTAAGTTTACAAAGTTAATCGGTAACATACGCCCGTTGAGCATTAAAAATAAGATTTTAATCTTTCTTCGAACTCAGCAAAAGTTCTCCACATTTTTTTGCTTTGATTCCTTGAATAAGCACAATAGCTAATGTCAAAATTTTTTCTGATGTATTATGGAAGAGAATGAGAACATTTTCGTGATTTGTTGTATATTTATGTAAATAAACTTTATAAATATATATGTGTAAATAAAGAGTTTAATGTTTTGCCTATCCTGAATAAATGAGCACATGACAAGATTTTCTGACAGAATATTATTTTGTATGACCATAGATGAAATGACTTATGACTATGTATTTAAGTTTTTACAATGTTTTATTTTTGACAAAAACAAAACTTATAGTATAGAATCAAGTGGAGGGCAGTGCCTGGAAACGACTGAGTTTGCGTCGAGATAATGGAAAATTTCTAATCATTCTTTTTTGAGAGAGAATTTTCTATTATTCTGTCGTAAAAAGATAACTCAATGTCCATATATTGATTCAAATCTTCACAAGTTTTACAATATATGCCTTTGAAAAACTATATCATTGATATCAATTAGAGCTGACATCTATTAGCACTGTGGATGAGTTTTCCCAATCCATTAATGTCATGTACTCTAGTAGTGTCTTTTGAAATGTGATTAAACATTCTTCTAGCAAATCCACTAACATGTGCTAATTGATCTTTGACTTTTCCAGATGGAACGCCATCCTATTTGTATTTTTCTTCTTAATCATTACTAGAATTTGATTACTTTTAAAACAGGAAAATATTTTTCTTAATTTCTTCAAAGTGGTCTACAGATTCTTTCCCGAAATTTCCAATGCGCTAAAGTGTTTCATCGCATGTTTTTTAATTTTCTCTGACCGTCCAGATTTGCTGTGATTAAAAACTTCACATCACCATCAAGAAATGAATTGAATAGCCGAGAATCCTGTACATATCCTTATATCGCAATAAATACATTTTTTTGATTCATTAGAAATTTTGTTTACTACAATAGTTATGGACTTTAATAAAGATTTAATGTTGCTTACTATGATAAGAACGAATTGTGAAACACATTGACATCAGCGTATTACTTATAAACAGCGCTCTGTTTTGCGTACCTATTTCTTTACATTGTCATTCTATGTTAATGACTAAATTATCGAGTCATATCTAGGATGAAGTAATTTAAATGTTGAAAAATCGAGAAATCACTTGTAATCTGTAAAATTGGTAAATAATCGCATGGCATTTAGTTCACGGAAACGAAATTTTACATAAACATGTACTCAAATTTTTGAACAATTTTATAAAAGTAATTCTTTCTACTATTAAATGGTAATTTAGTGAACACTGTTTTGCGGCTACTTTCAATTTAACCTGAAGTTAATTATTTATTGGCAATTGCATTGATCAAAGTCAAAAAGAATCAATCGAGACAGGAAGACATTCAATATAACTATCTTACAAAAACTGAAGAATCTTTACAATCCATGATTGAAGGTTTTAATTGGATGTAATAAATTTAATTTAGAAATGCAGTAAAAATCCAGGGAAAAGAAACGTCATTGTTTTAGAAATATACAATGTCTATGTATAAAAATTACGTTCAAATGCCTGTAATGCAACGCATAAGAAAGTGTACAGCATACATTAAATATTTTTATACTACAAAGTTCATGAAAGAAGTTGTCAAGACTCAAATCTACATTATTAGTTAAACACAAACCCTATATTCTGAGAATCACTGAAACAACCCAGTTAAATATTAGTCTGTGATCGGTGATAATTTTTTTCATTCAAACTGAATATTCTAGGGAAGGAGAATAGTATGGAAAAAATGAAGTAGGGCTTGTGATTTGAGCAAGTTATTTAAAAGCTTTCTTAAGGTAACTCGAGAGTATAATGCAAAAAAAGTTGTTATCACTTGTTGTTTTAAATATTTTGAGAGACGCATTATTAAGATTAAACAAACTTAATTAAAGAAATGTATTGGGAAGAATATCAGAAACACAAACGTATTCATATATTGTCAATATTGTCATGAAATAAACATTCGAAGTTAAATATTATTTCAAAAGCAGTATCTTAAAATTTGCGATAAATGATTTAAAAAGACATAAAGCAAAAGAAAAGAGTAACCCGAAAGACGTTAAAAAGAATGCCTCCCCACAACATATGTTTCAAGATCCTTATTACACCATTTAAAAATAGTCACATTGAATTCAAAATTATCTTGCAATCTTTAGATAGAAAATATATTCAAATATATTTTCTTCCCACACAAAGCGTTATATCAATAGTTCCGCGTTTTAATCAATATATGTATTCGGTGGAAATTTAATTTAATATAATTGATTTCCTCAATTTTGCTGATCAATGAAGCATTGGGGTTTCTTACGTTTCTTGTACCATTTTTGCGCCATCCACCCCTTTCTCAAATATCTGCAAAAACTTACCAACATAATAATCATAACGCAGACCTTAATTTAGGGTGGCGAGATGTCGTACTTTAGCAAAAATAGTAATGTTTTGTAGACGCTCCTGCTTCATCTTAAGAAGGACTCTAATTTTTCCTGTGTGTCTAATATATATATATATATATAATTGCAAGGTGATAACTAATGCAGGCAGAAAGAGCAGAGTGATGCAATTATAGATATCAAAAATGGATCTTAAATTTCATTTTTCAACACAAGAAAAATGAATAAGTTCCAACTCTTGCAATAAACAATATATTAAGTACATATTTTTAACATGCGAGTATCACTAAATTTCGTCTTTTAGGAATGCGTAAAAGCATGAATACCTGTATAATAACTGCATGTGCATTATTCCGGACTGACCACTAACAACACTCAGTATTAGTATTGCATTGAAATGATAATTTGCAAGATAGATTAGTACACATGAAGTAGTCTGCTGCATCTGTTTGAGAGAGTCCTGAGGAGCCGACAAAATTATATAAGAATAGGTTACTTTTTGTCAGAATTATGCTGATAAAGCAGCAATTTTCAAAGTGCTTTTGAATTATTCTTATAGATGTATTTCTTGGACTCTGCAATCAATGCTAGAAGTAAAATCTAATAAGGGACATCAAGTTTTTGATTATACAAAGGACCTTCAAATAGCCAAGATTTTTATAAAATAGCTTGACATAGAGACAAAGTCAAAAATCTCAAAAAGCAAAGCGAACATTGAAATTTTCATCAGAATAAAAATCATAAGGCATATCAATCATAAGCGTCAATGGGTCGGAATCTGAAGTTCTTAAATCATGCAAATATTAAAATTGTAAGTCCAGGTGACATATCTATGCAATAATATCTTCAGAAAACAAGCTCCTATACAGCACCATTTAAAAATTCTATTTACCCAATACTGTCTGTTCCACCAAATAGTGCAGTCACATGATGTATTGTGTAGGAGTTCTCTTTTATGCTTTGTTATTTGGTGACGATATATAAATTTAAATATATTGTGATGTCATATACTTTACATATTAGTTTAGACTACAATTTGCATCTTCACAGATTTCCAAATTGTCATTGAAAAGAACTAATGTTCCACTTCCCGTAGTTAATGATATCAAATTAATAACAATTTGATCAAATAGACTGGTAAATACTAACGTTTGTGGGGTGGGGTGGTGACAAGCCCCTATAACCCTTTCGCTAATTGCTACACCACTGGTCTACATATTATTTGAGAATGTGTACGTTATTTAAATTTATTTAGTTTTATGACACAATTGATGTTAAAAATAGAACATTTTTAGATAGAATACAATATGAAATGCTTCAAATGTGCTATTTGATAGAAAAATAGAACGAGTTTAAACTACTCAACGCTGCTTATGTTAACTAACGTATGATTGCGCAACTTTTCGGTTTAAACGAGTGATATCCGCATTGAACATGTCTCTAGCTATTTAAATATGACAACGGAACTTCTCTCGTTTAATAATGTCTGCAAAACCCTGTGCGGAATTCAAGTTGATCCTGGTTGGTGATGGAGGTACTGGCAAGACTACATTCGTAAAAAGACATCTCACAGGAGAGTTTCAAAAGTCCTACATTGCTACTATCGGTGTGCAGGTATAAATTATATCAATTCATTTGATTATAAATATTGTTTAGCATATAAATTTGAGTGATTATCTTTGTGAAAAATTCAAAAAAACCTCTTTAAATATTAATTATCATAAAACATATTACCCTTACAGACTAAAAATATCCAACATTCTCAACATTTGGACACAAGTGATTATAATTTGAAAAAAAACATTGAAATTGCTATGAAAATGGCGATTTAAATTTTGATAGTATTAGAAAACATTAATTATTTGCATAAATCTTGATTTTGAATATAAAGTTGACAATCAACTATGAACAGAGCTCATTGTGAGTGGTATCACATTTCATGGATTTTTAGTGGTTCCTGTCGGTGGGGTCACACTGACACAAATCAAACTGCTGTACTATTACGCTAACATTATATCGAGTGATAATCAATTTTTGTTTATTGTCCATTTTTTTATTTAAATAGATGTCAGGTCAAACTTATTTTCAAAAACTATCTTGGTCAACACCGCATTCGATATTTTTAGAAGAGAGTTAAAGTAACTAGGGAAAACATGCTAAAATTTGAATTGACTGAAACTGATTTATGCATATTTTTGAAATTTATAACTTCAAGCTATTAATGCGTACAAAAATTTTAATAGTAATTTCATTCTTAACTCTCTATATAAAATGGCATATATGAATATATATATATATATATATATATATGCACATTGCAACATGTTTGCATACCTAAATCTAAATAGTGTATGCTTGAGCAAATGGTTTGAAGGATTTTATGGTAATTTAACTTAAGATTTTCTCAATTTGTATAAATTTCCTATTCGTGCGTACTTTCACAACGGGGTGATTTAATTTCCTCAGCCATGCATAGCCTTTAAGGTTAAGCTGATCTTTATGAGATAAAGGTTCGTGTGTGCTCATGTGTTTGTGAGAGCAAATTTCAATTTTTACTTTGAGTGTTTGTATATATATCATTGCTTGAATCATTAATTTATTTAACATAGGTTCATCCAATTTCATTCTATACAAACTATGGCAAGATATGCTTTAACGTATGGGACACTGCTGGTCAAGAAAAGTTTGGTGGACTAAGAGACGGATATTACGTAAATGGCAATTGTGCAATCATCATGTTTGATGTTACTGCAAAACTTACGTATAGCCATGTTCCAAGCTGGCACCGAGATCTCATCAGAGTATGTGAAAAGATTCCCATTGTTCTTTGTGGAAACAAAGTGGATGTGAAGGATCGTAAAGTAAAAGCAAAAAATGTGACATTTCATCGAAAACTTAATTTACAATATTATGACATAAGTGCGAAAAGTAACTACAACTTCGAAAAGCCCTTCCTGTGGTTGGCGCGAAGATTAAGTGGACAGCAAAGTTTGGACTTCGTAGAAATGCCACTGTTGGCTCCTCCAGAAATCACAATGGATCTTGAATTAATTAAGAAATATCAAGATGAGTTAGCCCGGGCACAATTAACAGCACTACCTATAGAGGATGACGAAGATGATGTCTAAAGACTGCACGCTTGTTTGCTCCTAAGGAGTTGTATTTCTTAGAAATGAGTTTGTATCTAGTAAACCCTGTATTCAAAAATATAATTTGAATACCTAGAAGTTTAATATATTATCAAGACTGACGTTCGAGACGCAGTCAAACAAACTTTCAGATGAATTTCAGGACTTGGACTGGGTCAGTTTTAAGGGTGGGCGATGCATCGATTTTGCATCGAAAATCGATGCGACCATAATCATCGTCATCGAATCGAGAAAATGTGGGATAAAACCGACGATTCGATGAATTCAATTAGACTGCAAATAATAGACAGCAAGCTGACGCAATAAAATTACCTTACTGGAATGCAATTAAAGCAAGCTAACGCAAGCTGCACATTTCTTAGAGAACACATTATGAACACATTAACCACATTAACCACTTTTATTATATTTGCACTTTCACTGCACATAATAAGCACTTTCTACAAACAGCATTTGTAAAGACAGTTTTATTTACAGTTCTTTGCAATTTACGGTCTCTTTATTTTCAGTTATTGATTATGAAATCACCATTTTGGGATTATTTTGAAAAGAAAGGGGATTTGTGCAAATGTAACGCATGCAAGGCCGAGCTATCTTGTGCACAATCGACAACAACAAATGCCGCTGCCCATTTGGAACGAAAGCACCCCAAGATTTACGAAGAATTAAAGAAGAAAAAAGATGAATTAGCGAAATCCACCCACAATTCAGCGCCCAGGGGGCTTACAAAAATGACTCAATTTTTATCGCCGAAACAATATGGCAGCAATGATTCTCGTCAGCTTATTTTAGAGCAAAAAGTTGCTGAAATGATCGCCAAAGATTTACGCCCGTATTCTATCGTTGAAAGTCCGGGATTTCGTGCTCTGATCAGCGCTCTAGACCCAAAGTTTGGCCTGCCATCGCGAAACAGTTTTTCACGGACAATTATTTCAAAGTTATTCGAAAAAGAGCGGCAAAAAATGAAAACACGGCTGCACAAAACGCCAATGAACAGCATTGCCTTCACCAGTGATATTTGGACATCACGCAGCCAAGATGCCTTTATAGATATTACTGCTCATTTATTGACCCCAAATTTGAATTGGCTTCCATTTTGCTTGACACTTTGTACTTCCCACAGCGACACACGGCAGACGAAATTCTGAAAAAAATCGATGAAGTTCTCGATTTTTATGAACTGGACGTGTCAAAAACAAAGATGTTTATTGTTACGGATAATGCATCTAATTATGGGAGCGCACTACGAAGGGTGAGTGGGGTGATTACCCATTTGTTCTGTTTTGCTCACACACTACAATTGGCAATAAATGATTCGATTGGCGCCATTCCTGGACTGAAAGAAAATCTGAAAATAGGAAATGAAATTGTCAATTTTTATCGCAGATCACATGTCGCGGCAAAAAATTTGGGAGAAAATCAAAGCAAACTTGATATGCCTATCCAGACATTGATACCAGCTGTTGTGGTGCGCTGGAATAGTGAGTTCCTCAAGGAACGCCGCTTGGTGCAGAACAGGAATGCGCTGATGCTGTCAATGCTGGAGAGCAATTATAACGGAAGCTTCCGGAGCGAAGAACAATGGCGAAATATAACATCTTTCGTCGAAATTATGGAACCATTTTTCCAAGTTACGGAAATTATGTCGGGTGAAAAATACCCAACTTTGTCAAGTGTTTGCCCCATTCTCCATGGCCTCAACAAGTCGCTTGAAAGGAAGCTCGGAAAAGAGAATATAACGCATTTTTGAGGGAGAACTAGTGGAATCACTAATTTCAAACCTGAATCAGCGTTTTCCAAATTTGTTCTCGGATGATGAAATTTATATGCTGGCAATGATTGTGGATTCCCGATTCAAAAATTTTATTTTGGACGAAGATTCAACAGATGTAACAAAAATCAAGATATTCAATTTTGGGGTGCATTGGACGAGGCGTTTAAGCAGAAGAAATCAAGAATGTCGTTGGAGTTGGAGAACCCAAAAACAGTGTTTCTCAAGGAACTCGATTTGTATTTACAGGAGCCATGTTTAGCAAGATCAGGCGATTGTCTCCTGTACTGGAGGGAAAGAAAGTAAAGATTCTGGGCATCCCAGGTACAGCCGTTCCTAGTGAACGAGTTTGGTCTGACGCAGGAAACACCGTCACACATGCCAGAGAATCACTTGCTCCAAATAACTTAAGAATGTTGCTTTATTTACGTGAAAATTTGAAATAAAAATTTCATCTAATTTTTTTTATTCATTGCATCGAAAATTCATCGATTTTCGATGATTCAGATTGCATCGCATCGAAATCGCATCGTCTTCTAAAAACCCTGAATCGCCCACCCTTAGTCAGTTTATATGTAATTTATTACTAATAATGTTTATTGCTTATGTAACAGGCGGGTATTCATTGATAAAGACAATAATGTGCTACTTTGTTTTTTATAATTTTATTTATTTCTGGATATGGATGTATATATATATATATGTATATATATTGCTGCGAAAGTTATTGGACCCAGCTAATATATATTAAAATAATGAATGAAAAAATATATATTTTTTTACTAAAAACTTAAAATTGAAGTGTTGTAGTTATTCTCATGATGCTAGACAATTGAATTCGCTGCTTTAGAACTTTATTAAGATAAGTTTAGCAGCGAGTAATTCACACAATTTTTTTATGTTTTGACGAAGAAAAATGGAAGATATATTACACTCATTTAACATCAAAAACCAAGTCATTTAATTATGGCTAGAAATTTAAAAGACTAAATAATTGTTTATTGCATTATATATACTGGGGCTTTAAACTAACATACAAAAGTTTAGTTTTGAAGCTTCATGCATTAGAAACAAAGAAAGTACGAATATAATCCACTTTTTATGGTATTATTATCTAATATTTTCTATCAAATATGACATCCCAGAAGACCGGCACTGTCTTAATAGATCTTTTGAAGCATCTGTAATATGATTAAGGAAGTGGAATCAAATTACATAATTGTATAAAAATTCTTTTTGAAAATTCAATCTCACTTGTGTTAAGCCAAATGACATAATTCAAATTTTCTATCAACAGCTGTTTGAAAATCTTCAATTGAGAATGTTTTATAAAAAAAACATAGAAGATCAAAAGCAATATAAAACATGTGTTTCTCTGTATTCCTTCTCCAATAAACGAATGTGTTCTATTTTCCTTTACATGTACAACTAGATAGGGTTGAATTACATAGGGAAATTAGGGCAGCATCAAATTGCAAACAAAACAAAGAATAAGAAACAATGCAAAACAACACAGCTCACAATCCTAAGACACGTGTAATTGAACCTATTTGTTGTTCCTCTCGTCTTAGGACATTTATATAATTTCCTAGATATTTTTTGCAATATCAATATATTTCTGATTCATTCTAACTGTTGCAATTATTTTTTGCTTGAGGTGTGGGTTGGTAGACCTATTGCTTGTGTCTAATTTGAATTTTCGGCAGACATTCTGGTCCAAATCTTGAAATAAAACTACGCTAGTTGAACTTCAAAATCAACGAAACACGCTATCTCAAGAAATGAAATATAGCCATATGGTATTTTGAACAATATAAGAAAAAAACCAAACTGAATGTTAAGATATTTACGATTTAGAATTTTGATTAAATTCTGTTAAGAGTTAATATCTGGGTTTATAATACTTTGAAGAAAATCCAATATAAAGTTTAATTAAGTTTAAAAATTCATACCAAATAATTGAAACGTACAGTTCACTATCCACGCAGTTTATATTTCAAGATGCGCTTTGTGAATTATCTTAGAATTGTTAACGGTGCTATCATTTACTTAATTTAACTAGACATTTGTAGATAATTTACAGCATTAGAACGAATGTAAGCAGTTTGCTATATCAACGAATACTCTCACAAATATGAGGTTGCACAGTGTTTCAGTTTAAACGACTATTATCCGCATTGAGCCAACTGTTAAAATGTGGTAACGAGTGTTATCTAGATAAGCAATGTCTGAAAAACCGTTTGCAGAATTTAAGCTGGTGCTAGTTGGCGATGGGAGTATTGGTAAGTCCACGTTCATAAGGAGACATATCACCGGAGAGTTTCAAAAGACCTACATTCCGACAATAGGTGTACAGGTATACTTTAAATGCGGCACACAATTTCATAATATTTTATTTATGTTGAATTTTGAATTACTCTTAGAACAAAGTAAATCTGAGAAACCCATATATTTGCACATTTGAAGTTCTCACTGTCAATTTATTTTTAAAAAATATTCGCATATAAATATGCAAGTACTTGATGATTAATATTTTTTCTTTTAGAATGATCAACTTCAATTAATTTTATTTTAATCTAACCCACCAGCGGCGTGCGCAAGAGGGCACAAAGTTTAAAAATGACTTTGATTGGTTAAATCAAAAAAATTTCGGCAAAACATTCAAAAAAAGTTGACAATAAGTCCAGAATTGCTTTTTAGGGTCTATTTTTTAATATTTTCAAAATTTTTTGCGGGATGACTCCCTTGATCATGATTTAGATGTCTCCTCCCCTTCAGAAAATTCTGGGTTCACCCCTGTAAGCCACGTAGAGCGACAAATATGTGAACGTATGGAATCTCAGTGAACAAATATTATGGCAAACAATTAAGTTACATATCTAGGCGCTTGAATTGATGGGGAAATGAAAATTTGATGAGCTCATTTCAAGTATATTTAGGAAAATAGCATCAAACATCCTGTATCCATATCACCTGCGATCTATGCGAGAAAATACAATGCCTAAATGATAAAATCTTTTTATATGTTCTACATACAATATTGTGCTTGATAAAAACCTTAAATTTCTTGCACAATTTGCAATTGGGAGGGCCAACCAGTGGGTTATGGATGTTTCTTTATTTCTCCTTAAGTTTGGTCGATTGCTTAATGTTGTTATACAACACCTTTGAGTCTGTAAATCGACAGTCTTTGTTTGCAAAATGCGATACTGTTTTTGAAAATCAAATTTAATATCAGCCACCAAGGATTCAATTATTCAAACTTAAATCGATCATTCCTGTTAAAAACCTACCTATGCGAGTATTTGGGCATATGCATAGTTTCCAATTTTCCATGATATTCTGTGTTTTTACAGTACAGATTGCACTCATTTCAAAAATTGGTTGCATAGATTATGTGAGTTAAGAGTTATTACCGCTCTCTAGCTTTAGGTTTTCCCAATTTCATTCTATACGAACTATGGCAAGATATGTTTTAACGTATGGGACACTGTTTGCCAAAGAAAATTTGGTGAACTAAGAGACGGGTACTATGTAAATGGCAATTGTGCAATCATCATGTTCGATGTTACTTCAAAGCGTAGTTATAAGAATGTTCCAAACTGGCACCGAGCTATCTTTGGAGTATGTGAAGAGATTCCAATTGTTCTTTGTGGAAACAAAGTGGATATCAAAGATCGTAAGGTTAAAGCGAAACATGTGAAATTTCATCGAAAACTTCATTTACAATACTATGAAATAAGCGTAAAAAGTAATTATAACTTAGAAAAACCTTTTCTGTGGTTGGCCCAAAGACTAAGTGGGCATAAAGACTTGAACTTTGTAGGTATGCAAGTGCCAACCTCATCAGAAATCACAATGGATCTTGAATTAATTAAAGAACATCGCGATGAGCTACAACAAGCACAGTAATTGTTTCTAGCAAAAGAAAATATTGATGAAGAATTGTAACCTGACCCTGACTGTATTTAGTTAGTTCATACTTATTTGTATTTCTTAAAAAAACTTGCTCTGAATCAACTGTAGCATATTTAACCTGTCATTAGATTAATCTGATTAAACTTGATTGAAATCAAATCTGGAAGAATTATATAATTATCTGGAAAACTACATTCAATAATGCTTTTTGGTACAAAACATTTATTCATACTTATATATATATATATATATATATATATATATATTAGGCAAAAGCGTCTATTGCAAATATTATACAATGCAAATCATTTTGGAAAACCGAAAAAATATTTTAGAACTAAGAACAGAGAAATCCTTTCCATCTGGTAAACATTAAAATGCTCTCTTTGGTTCAAACCGACCTAGACCAAAATGGAGGTTTTCTAACATAGTTTTTGAATCAGCTCAACAAAATTTTTAAGATAATGTCAATTCAAAAGATTTAGAAAACTGCTATAAAAGCAACTTAAAAATACGCTAGGTGGTGAACTCAAAAATACTGGTATTTCTAAATATAAAAGTATATCTACTAAGTAAACCCAAAAAGAGCGTGCAAAGCTTTTCTTGAAAATATTAGTTTCAACTTTGTTATCTTTCTCTTTCTTGTAAATACTTCCTTCTATATCATATGCCCTACATTGAGTTGTAATCATATTCAAACATTTTTTGATATATTTTTTTCACATTTTGAATGGCTTATATTACGATTGTTTATTTTAATCTTGAACCAACGGCCTTCCTTTTTAACCTTAAACAGCCTGGTGATTTTTAAAATTTTTTCATGAGCCTATAAAAACATTAAACGCGTATAGCTCAAAAACTATTAAAGCTGTGCTCAATCTGAAAGCATCACGTGATAGAGGAGAGTCTCCTCTACCTTTTTTGATATAAATTCGCGCTGGACCTTGATTTCTGATTTTGGATGGGGTTGGAACATTTTTGCACATATTAAGAAACAGTCAAAGTTATTTGTGGCCTCCAGGGGCTTAAACCTTTTAAATACATGAACACTAGGTATGGAGAGAATTTAAATCGTTTTCAAAAATTCGAAAATTTTTAAGAAAGCTTGTTAATCTAATTAACAAACTCTGCCACAGCAATAAGCTTTAACAGAAATTTTCAACATTGCATTAAAGTATGTTCCCCAATACACCTACCCATGCCTCAAGATTTTCAAATTTGGAAATAGGCTTGGGGAAAATTCTTTGTAAATGTGGAAAAACCGTTTGTCCTTAAAAACGGACGCTAGGCTGTTTAAGGTTAAGGACAAACCGTTTCTTTACATTTTCAAATAATTTTCTCCAAGCTCGTTATCAAATTTGACAATCTTTGGCATGATCATATTTATTAGGAACATGCTTTAACCCTATTTCCACTAAAAATTTTTCAAACCGGTCTGTTACCCAAGTATCTTCATTTGGATACAAACTTTGACTCGTTATCACATCATGAACTATCGGTTTTGAACGCTTTACTTTGTTTCATCGAATTNTATATATATATTACTTAAATGCGAATATTACGGTTGAAAATACATTTCATAGATTCATAAGATGCTTAGCATAAACACAATATAAATTATATATGAATTCACTTCAGTTAATATCATGAAAAGTCATTTCGAATATACTAACTGAATTTCACAACATGATATTTTCATATATAGATGACTATCAACGGATAATTGCTCGTAAGAAGTAGACCTTTTGAAGTATCTGCAATGTGATTAAAGAACTAGAATCAAATTACTTAAATGTGTGAAATTCATTTTGGAATGTCAATCTCATTTGTGTTTCAGGCGTGAGATATAATTCAAATTTGCTCTAATTATAAATTCCTTGTTTTGCAAATCTTTAGAATAAATTGAAATGTTGGATAAATTCATTGAATACAATCTTTTAAGTCAATGTATCGTTCAGAATTTATATGCAACTACGTTAAATGTTTAAGTGAAATCTGAGCAATTAGATTGACTTAAATCATCCATGGAAACTGGAAAGTGATTTGTCTTTCTGTAAAGCTTCAAAAAATCATGTCTATTTAAAAGTAGAAAAAATCATTAATAGCTACTGCTTTACAAAATATACACTAGTACATAAAAATGTTTTCATAATCTTAGACGAAAGACAAATAAGACTTCCAATAACTAATATTTTGGGAAGGGCAGGTTACTAGACAGTCATTGAAATCCCAAACAGCAGGATAACAACGAGTAGCTGAATTTGGCAGTTATCGATTGTCAATTATAAGTGAAAGAATGCCAATCTGTGCTAATTGATTTATAAGCCTCATCAATTTAAAAAATGTCGATGGCATTACCAAATATTTGCAGTTATAGTTTTGGCCACTTTCTTTGATTTCTCTTTGAATATTTTGGACATCTTAAAACAGAATTGCAAAATATAAGTATCCAGTTATAACCAAGTACCAACTAAATCAAGTATTGACTTATTTGTTTGCAACGTCGGTGGGAAATGTAACAATGTGTTTGCCAATTGCCAATGTATTCAAATCTCTAAAACAATTCTCAAAAGAGCTTTAGAGAAAAATTGAAAACTGCAATACAAGACATGTCGCTTTAAAGTTTGGTGGAATTTTGCTGTCCAACAAAGCAATCAGAAATAGCAGATGGACACATTTGCCTCTAGTATCATGCAATTTGAACGATTTTAAAATTTTTGTGAAACAACAAAAGGTGCAGTCTTTCCAAAATCATTATGCATTTTTTCTGACATTTAGGGCTGCACGCCTAATAGAGCTCGGTGGTATGTACCAAAAAAAACACTGCCGTTATTACTCAAAGCCGCAACCGAATCGCGAAAAAACCAAAAACCAGTTTTTCTATTTATAATTTTGTAATTGCATAACAGTAGCCATTAATTCACTTGGCTATTTACAGTTGTTGTACCATTACACTCGTTTGGGGAAAATACAATGGGAAATCAGTGTAAATTAATAATTTAGGGAACCTTTGAGTGATACGTCTGATCAATCACCACGGCCATTCTCAAAGTGTTTTATCTTAAAAAACTATAATGCAGGCATTGTGTCTTGTAAATAGCAATAATTAACAGCTTGTTTAGACAGAATCAATATTTTTTATAAGTACATGTTCCGAATTTTTTATAATGCAAACTCAAGAAAGTATTTGTAAGCAAAAATAAGTGAAGACATACTACATGAAAAAATGTGTCAAATGACTGAAAAAAGTTTTCAGCAGTAGTCTGTACAAAAAAAACTTTGACTGTGTATAAGCTAGTGCAGATGGCAATTAAGCTTGTTAATTTCTAGAAAACGATTTCAATAATAATAAAAATTATATTTAATGATTGAGGGTGACTCAAAATCGTTTTCAGAAGAGCATAGTGTTTGTTGCACCCACATTATTGTTAGTTGTTCATATTAAGCCGACCCCAAATGTGCCCCATATGCATACGTAGGATAAAGGTGGAAGCCGTTCGACCCAATCCGTGTCTCGGTTCTGGGTGGAAGGTTTTTTTCCTTTAATCGGAGCATTCAATAAAGTTGACAATAATTCTGTATAGGTTTTAACGCTACATTGAACAATTGTACAGTCTGTTACACATAGCTGTTTTGTTCAAAATGACTAGTTAGGTATGCGAATATTTGCTTCTTTTGGTGACAATGTTGCCGTTTCCAAGCGAATATCGATTGACACTAATGTAAGTGCCTTGAACTACAGCTTGTACTCCATAAAACACATTCTTTCAGATTTCAGTCTTCTCCCTTCAAATCTTTATCATAGTAAGAGTTCGGTATGTTTGGAGTTTAATAAATGAGCAGTGGCCGACAGTGGCGTACCCAGGGGGGACATGGTGGAATGTCCCCCCCGTCAGGTTTCCAATTTTAATTTTGACTGGATAAATCAAAAAATTTTTCGTAAAAAATTGAAAAATTTAAAATCTAGGATCATGAAATGCATTTTTTAGGGTCTATTTTCTCAATATTTACAAAATAACAATGATGTCCCCCCCGTCAGAAAATCCTGGGTACGCCCCTGGTGGCCGATCTGGAGATATTCGTTTTCTTAATATTATAATATGTTCTACAATTATATTTAATTCATTTTGTTAGTTTTAGTTTGTGAAATGGTCTTAGGCATATCAAATATATTTTAAATGAGGAATTCCTTCTCCAAGCCGAAATGAGCAAGTCGGGTCAAATTTAGGAAGACTTGGTGGGTCGGGTCTACATATCATTCAGGTCGGGTTGGGTCGGGGCCAAAAAATTAGACCCGTTTCCAGGCCTGACGCATTGGCCCTATTGTAATCACGGCGTGGCGATTTACAGCACAACAAACTACAACCATTCAACAAAAAATTCTCGCTAAGCCAGTATTTCGTGTGAAAAGCGGTTGCGGTAACCAATGCAAAGAATTAGTGATTCTAAGCATACGTATGCTTTTAGAAACATTTTGCTAGGTAATTCATTTTAATCAATTATTCAACGTAGATTAGAAAGAGTTATAAAATTACAGTGACTAAGACACTATTTGCAAAATCCTTGAAATTATCTGCTTGTTTCGAAGAAATTGCAAGTGCCTTAGAATACAGAAATTTGTAATAATCTTTACATTGAAAACTTGTAAGAAATTTTACCAATTTTTTGCTTCGCTCATTTTTGTTTTTTGCACTGAGAACCTCCATGGCATTATTTGCAATAGGCGCTTGGATAAAACACTGAACTCTGTAACTTGATTTGTTTCTGTCGTCTGAGTGTCTTGCATATTTTGAGGTTTCTGAACTGAATTAGCCGTAGCAGGTGTCGCAAAAATTTTCTAACAAATTTTTCAACGAAATCGTTAATAGGGCTTCATTGAAAATGTTAATTAAATTCACATCTTAATTAATGTTATTCGACAAACTAAATAGATATTTTGTAAGCAAGGTATTTAGCAAGCATTCCATTGGAACACATGAAGTATATATTTTGTTTATCGTAGTTCTTAGAATAGTAAAATTTTTCATGTTACAGCCCGTGCCGGGCTTGCAACAATCTTTACTCAGAACATTTAGTCCAATTTCAATTACAAATTGCAGATCAACTGCACATCTTCTTAGAATAAAGATTTATCTAAGAAAATTCGAGATGAGTAATTTATTATTCTTAGGCGTACATAATAGTGCTTGTAAAACTTTGATTATTGATGTCAAGTAATGACAAAAATTGAGAAAAACTTATTTATGCCAAGGACAATTTTCAAGAAGAAAAATATATATAACATTGTGTTGTACATGATACACGGTTAAATACGAGTACATTGCCTAAAGTACCGCAATTACCTTCTTACTCAAAATTGTAAAATACACACAATAGGCGGGACCCACTTAAGCCGGCAAATTGGTAAAAATAATTTATTAACAGTGCTAGATTTCTCTTACAATTACTTATAAACTGTCTTTTAAAGCATTCCAATTCAAAAAGGGAAAATAAATATGTATTCCGCCGTGATATAGATTTAAGAAAAATACACGAGTAGACGAAGTACCTACACGAAAATATGAAATACCTACATGATAAATTAGTGGGCAATACACGAAAATCTCAATATATGACAACACACTAATGTATATATTTATATATAGTTAAGATTCAATACATTAATTTTCTTTACTTTTTTAATATGATTCCAAGACTTATAACTAGATGAGTGCAATCAATTTTAAGAAAAAATAAATCATGTTGTCTAGAAAGTGCGATACGTCGGACAAAATATTCAAATTTTAGTAGCAATTTTTAAAACAGATTATACTTAAAATGCGGAAAAGAAACGCTCTTAAAAGTGAATTTGCACAAAGCATCTACTATTTATATATATATATATATATATATATATATATATACATAAATATTATTTGTGTATATAAAGGAATATTCAAATATGAAATAAATATAAATCGATTGCATTGTACTGAAGTTTCCAGCAATAAAAATCTATCTTCTTTATTTTCAGCCAGTGCTTGCACAATGCACTTGTGAACTATCGTTATTACAGCTAGTCGTTGCTATATACAGTACATTAGCAACAACATTAGAGTTCTATGAAGGAAAACTGTCTAAAAATCGTTAAGTTTACACGATTTTTATATTTTGATTATAATTTCGATAAAAAAGTATAGCTCAACATCGAAATTTATTAACTTTGTATTTTTAAAAATGTATATATTTATAAAAATTTTTAGAAAATTTTTTAAAGGTTTTCAATCAATAAAATTTCTTCTACAATAGTGTTATAAAACTTTGATAAATTAATTATCAACATGAATTTCCCTTCTTAGTAAAAGGAACATCAACGTGTAAATTTTTGAATTCGGTGAAAGCTTCAAACATGCTTCCATGTAAATTATTTTGCCAGGTTCACGCAAAGCATAGTTGCTAAATTTCTTGCGAATTTCCATGCAATTGAATTACTAAAATATGAAGTTAGTAGACACTGAAAGCATCCTTGCTACCCTATCAAAGCGCATATTGATATTTAATGATTGTATGATATAAGCAGCTAAATACTGAATGAGACTTTATAAAAAAATGATGAAGCGGTATGCGTTTCATTGTTGTATATCTTAAAGGTGAAATTGAGTTTTTATTGGATTTATTCTTAATTGATGAGCTATGAAATAATTAATAAACCATTGAATATATATTTAGTATTTTAACTGCAATCTTCGCAATAGTAAGAATATATTATATATATATATATATATATTATATATATATATATATTGCAATTTATGTTTTTTTCTCGAAACATAATTTAAAAATGAAATTTATGATGTGTCAAATATGGAAAACTGCTTCAAAGTTCATCCTATGAATATCAAGCAAATTCCCTTAGAATTTTATTATGTTCAACTCATTTAATAATTAAAAACAAATTCTGATTTTTCCAAATTTTTCTTTTTTAAAAATTTTTAAATAAAAAATTTCAATTTCATCATTGAAAAGCTACATCAAATAAAATTGCTAAGCATTTTTAAAATTGTCTTCATATGTATTTCTAATTCTCTAAACTTGCTCAAACTTTAACAATAATAGTTTATTGCACTTAATGTGGTACAATCCAGAAATGTCATGATGCTTTTAAAAAATCGATTTAAATTCTAAGACTGTGATTTAATACATGTATGCCACCAGTTTATGACAAAGATGCACCTAACGCAGTAAAAATGAGCATTTTGTTGACCAAGTCATATGCATATAGATTGTTATTAAATCAGTTTTTATATTTCCAGTAAATTGATTTTTGCAAATAATTATCTGAAATTTTCAGTAGTTGTGCTGGATGAGTCTATCTAGAGAATGACATTTCCATTTCGTCCAATTTATGAAGATCGGGAATTAGAGGGAGTATTCATCAATATATATTTTTTATGCTGAATACTGCTCAAACAAATGAAAATTTCATTCCTAGTCATGATCTTATCTTTGAAACAACTTCCAAAATGAAAGGATTGAAGCAATGTGTCAAGACTCCAGAGTGTCACAACTGAAGTACTAAAATTATGCCGGCTAACTAGCATAAATTTTGCAAAAAAAAATTTTTCTTCAAAATAATTACCTTCATACCACAAGCTTCCCAAATGTGTGTTTTCACATACCCGTGGCTATTCTTCTCAATGTAGCATTTTCAGGATAGTACCACTTTAAGGGTTTAACCTGAGAGCTAAGAGATTAATCACTACAGTCTTAGTTACTAATGTTTCTATATTGGAGTTTACAAAACATCCTTTCAATGTATTTCTGATATGCAATTTAAAATTCATAGTAACTTTTTCTTTTTAATTCTCATTCTATAAACAATATGATAAACAAATTAATTTTGTATCAAACGTTTAAAATTTTTGCAAATTTTCAATTGACGTCTGAAAAACATAAATTTTTTCGGAAATGCCTGAATGGTTGAAAAGACGTTGCTACTTGTGTAAAAATATTGGAGTTTGGAATTGACTTAAATGGAAGGCAAATGAAAAGTTTGCAAAGTCTATTATGTCACATTAAAATATTTTTTATAATATTTATTATATTAAGGTTAAATTCGTATTTTTCAATTAAAGACATTTAATTAAATAGAATTTAAATTTAGCTAATGAAAAACACATACTCACATAAACACGATTTGAAATACTCTCTACCTTAGTTCTGAATGCTCAAGAAATAAAATATTTATGTTTTTTTTCAGAGAATGTGAAAAATTCTTACAATTTTTGGAAAAAAAATAGGCGATGCATCTACCTATTGCCTCACTAAATTTGATGGCAATTCCAAACATTTGGCTCCCAGAAATGAAAATTAATATTTGGCATATACTTAGTGCCAAATGAAAGTAAGTAAAGATTTTTTGTATTCAATATATATATACTATTTATATGCAGCTGAGGTATGGACTCCAGCATTCCAGCATTAACGGAAAGTCAACGGAAATGTTTAAAAAGACCTCTTAAATTATTGTCAAATATGACTAACACTGAAAAAAATATGTTGATTACATTAACGAAAAACTTAAAATTCAATTTGAAACCACTGTTCAGAAAGTACTTAGAGATGAAAGTCACCCGTTCCATGATGAATTTGAAAAAAATGTAATTGCATGAATTACTGTTTGTCATAAACCTGATAATTATTTTAATAAAAATTTGTAAGGAACTGGAGATTCATTAGAATTCGCATATTTGACTCTCAAAGGTAAGCGAGTTGGTTTGCTCTTTATGAAATCAAGGCAGTCTTTCTAAGCTACGAATAAGAACGTTGGTGGAAACCTGTTAAATGATCAATATGGCAAATTTTTAGGGTTTCCTCTCCTCCTGCATCTTCATTTTTGTTTTAGAACAATGCGAGACATTATTATATGACAATTTGAAGAAGATATCAAAATTCAATTAATAATTTTGTAACCAGGAGAAACTATTTGTCACAAACTCAAATTTTTTGGAATTTCAACAAAAGCTGAAAATACCAGGCTTGTGTAGTAGGAAGCGTATTCCCACACATGTTTAATTTGAAATCTTGTAAATATTTGCGGCTCCATCGCATAAAGTTAAATACATAAAAATTGTTTTTACACAAAATGAATTTAGTATCATAAACATTCCAGCTCAATTCAATATACTAAAGTTGTCCAAAAATCTCAAATTGTCCTTATCATTCAACTTATCTGCCAAATAGTGTTCTAAATAGAAAGCATTCTAGATGTTCCTATAATTTTCCATGGTAATGATATATTTATATTATATATATATATATATATATATATATATATATATATATATATATATATATATGTGTGTTCTAAAAATGTTGGCCCAATTTAAGTAATTTTAAATCAAATGAGAACTGGTGAATGAGGGAGGATATTCAACAAAATCTCTTCCTCCAGTCAATATGCTTGGCAAGAGCTTTTCAATGAAGGTTCTAACCTCACGACTGGGTTACCGCGCAGACTTTCTTAGACTTCTCTGAAGCGAAGTATATCATTAAATAATAATTACCTATTATTAAAAAACGGAAATCTAAATTTTAATTTTCAATCATTTGATCTTCAATTAAAAGCAAATGATTTTTAAAAATGGTAAATTTGAAAGATTAGTTCGATTAGTTTACCCGCCTAAGCAAAGCTAAATCATTTTTCAAGGTCACCTCGTAACTCATGGGTTCAATTCTTTTGAATGTGCATTACAAAGCACTTAACTCTTTTATTGGGACTGTTTAGATTTACAATAGTAGCTATACAAATATAAATATTTGGAATTTCTCGAAAAATTATTTAAATTTTAAACAATTATGCGTTCTGAGCATTGACAAACTACATCAGTGAAATATTGAAAGTAGAAAGTGCATAATAATTGTTTACTGCATACAAACTCGCATGAGACCTATATCCCCTTCGAATATCAATTGATAAGGGTTGAATGGCACTGAAGCTTATTAAAACTGGCATGAATAAGAAATTCAACAGTCTCAATAGAAGTAGCTTCAATCGTTTTAACGAGAACATCCACTGCTTCCACAATAGGTACATGCAATGTAATTAAAAAATATATATATATAT
>CABFPE010000385.1:434900-501141 GCA_900660155.1 Hofstenia miamia | reverse complement strand
AAAAAAAATATATATATATATATATATATATATATATAAGCATGTACTTCGACATTTAATGTTTAGAAAGTTAATAAGTAAAGTATTGGTAGTTTTGTTAGATTTATGATGAGATAGGTTGTTACTTCTTGAATAGATATGAGTAAATTTCTTGCATATCTGGGAAAATTGTGTACTTTATTGTGTTTAGATTTATTATAATGTGTTTATTTCAAAACTAAAATTGTACAGTGATTAAAAATGCAATCATGTAATTAAAACTTTGCCCAGTAGACTATAAACTTCAGATACTCCGAGCACTCCATAATGTGATGTATTAGGCAATTTTCCATAAAGATTACAAATACAGTGGGTTTTGGATTGTATGATGATATTTTTTAACCTATTTTAAAATGAAATCTTTGATTCCATGTCTGCAAAATGCATGCCATATTTTGTATTTGGTAGATTTTCAGATGTTTGCATTCACTGTGGAAGTTAGATAGAAATCTTCTTTGATTATTCTTTCATTTGTTTTCGATTTTTCTACATGGGTTCTTAGATTTTCATAATTTTGAAACGTCGAGAAATGGCTTAGTTCTTCTGTTAGGGAACTCTCTTCCCACATTAGCAATGTTTTCGCATTGGATGAATTTCTCGGAATTGATAATATTCGTTCAGAAAAATTACCATTTCAAATTGCTTTCGATTGGTCAAGATAAATTATGTTCTGATAGCTTGAATCGCATAAATTATGATCACACGTATTTTGATGTTGAATAGGATCAACGCGGTGGTAATTGTTACTGTTTTCATTTCCAAATGTTTCGTGACTGGTAAAGATGTTTGCCATCAAACGTACTCGTTATGTTTTACTGTCCAAATTGGTATATTACCATAGTACCATTTGTCAATTTTCTTCAAAGGTCGAGCTTTTCGAAATTTTATTAATTTGGTTTAGTTGAATTGATTTTAAGTGAGCTCCTGTTGCTCTAACTTTGGATGCTGGCAATTTCAGGTTAGATTTTCATTCAGATTTGAATGAATAGCGAACGCTTTCAAATATGATTAGCTTGCTTGACCTCATTTCATTAGATATATATATATATTTATCAATGAATCATAAAAGTTTAAGAACACTTTTGACACTTGCCTGCACGAATACCCATTTCATCTTCAATGGCAAAATATACAAACAAATTAATGTAATTGCAATGGGGTCACCACTTGGACCAACTATGGCAAATTTTTGCTTAAATATTATTGAAAGACAATTTAAAAATGAAAGCATGAAATCTTTTCCATTACTTTATTCTCGCTATGTGGATGATATATTTTACATATTTAATTCTGAGGACGATGTAAAATTATTTCATTCCAAGATTAACAACGTATTACCAACAATAAAATTTACAATAGAAAATGAAGAAAATAATAGGTTGACATTTCTAAATACAACATTAACTAGAACATCAAGAAAAATCGAATATGAGTGGCATAAGAAGTCAACTAACACTGGACTGTACATACCTTACAACTCTTATTGTAGTCTTCAACATAAAATCAATACTATAAGGACTTTGATCAACCAAGCCTATATAACATCATCCAATTATAAGAACTAACAATAGCAATAGATGAAATAGTTACCATTCTTACAAAAAACGGATATCCACATAAACTTTTAAAGAAAGAAATTGATAAAATATTTAATCAAGAAAAGAAATTGAAAAATTCACTGCCAGAAAACATCTATTGGAAGTTACCTTACATTGAAAGAAATTTTATGTACCTTAAAATGAAATTAAAACATCTAAACGCAAAATTGAAAGAATTTAATATACAAATTATACCAACGCTAACGTATTTTAAACTATCAAACATTTCANTGAAAGACAATTTAAAAATGAAAGCATGAAATCTTTTCCATTACTTTATTCTCGCTATGTGGATGATATATTTTACATATTTAATTCTGAGGACGATGTAAAATTATTTCATTCCAAGATTAACAACGTATTACCAACAATAAAATTTACAATAGAAAATGAAGAAAATAATAGGTTGACATTTCTAAATACAACATTAACTAGAACATCAAGAAAAATCGAATATGAGTGGCATAAGAAGTCAACTAACACTGGACTGTACATACCTTACAACTCTTATTGTAGTCTTCAACATAAAATCAATACTATAAGGACTTTGATCAACCAAGCCTATATAACATCATCCAATTATAAGAACTAACAATAGCAATAGATGAAATAGTTACCATTCTTACAAAAAACGGATATCCACATAAACTTTTAAAGAAAGAAATTGATAAAATATTTAATCAAGAAAAGAAATTGAAAAATTCACTGCCAGAAAACATCTATTGGAAGTTACCTTACATTGAAAGAAATTTTATGTACCTTAAAATGAAATTAAAACATCTAAACGCAAAATTGAAAGAATTTAATATACAAATTATACCAACGCTAACGTATTTTAAACTATCAAACATTTCAAAAAATAAAGACGTACTTAGATTATCTTTGGAATCATCAGTTGTATACAAATATCAATGTGATGAGTGTGATGACTCATGCATAGGTGAGACCAAAAGACATATGGAAGTCAGAATCAAAGAACATATGAGAGGCCACCTAAGATCAAAAATATTCTTCCATCAACATCAAAAGAAAAAAGAAAACTTTAAAATTATAATGAAAACAAAATTTACGAAAATAGGAGAAGCAATTACCATCAATGCAACAACAGATAAAAGTAAAATATTAAATAGGAAGAACTTAAAATCTTCAAATTATTCTAATATGATGCATCTTAACATTAAAATATTACCACCATTTTACTGACGAAACCGGTTTTAATTTCAAATATGAAAAGTCTCAGAAGAATTAGTTATATATATATATATATATATATATTGCAGCAATATTTATTCTCACACTGATATTTATAGCCGCATGTCACAGTGTTTGATAGTTATTAAGATAAAATGTAATTCCTGAAATTAAAATTAATTAGAAGTTTATAATAGCATTGTTGTTTTGTATGTTTCTATATAATAAACGAAATTCAAACGACTTTCGTTGTCTTCATTGGTGACCGTGACGCTTACAACAATTTTGTAAACCAAAAACAACATAGTAGATGCTTTGTCAAGCTTCCGAATTGTTTAACCTCAATTCCGATCGCCTGGTTAGCACATGCTGAGGCACAGTTCGTAATTCGCGGTATCAAGGTAGATCATACCAAATACTACCACGTGGTGTCAGTCTTAGAAACTACTACTGAAACATGAGTGGAGTGTCTTCTATCTGGCTCAAGAAGCTTATAAGATATACTTGGCTGGCTGTCAAACCTTGCAAGAAATCAACATACCCAAACGGAAGAAAAAGCCCTCAACAGACTTATGTTGGTACCATCACCGTTTTGGGAAAGACGCTCCACACTGTAAACACTACTACCCAAAGCTGAGAAACTAGTTTTAGGACCAACGGTAAATTCATTCACGTTGGTCCGAGCCGACAACAACTTTTTGTAACAGACTCTATCTCCAAGCATCGGTTTCTTGTAGATACTGGCGCCCAAGTATCGGTTATACTTCCTCTTTTATTGATCGGCAATGTGGAGCAACCTCTAAACATCTACTATCGCTAAATATTGAGTATGAAATGTACCTCTGAAATTGGGCAAAAAGTTTACATGGCTCGGCTAATCATCACTTTTAAATGCAAATGTCCTCCGTCATTGAAATGTTTTGTTAGATGCTTGTGGTCAAAGACTCCTTGAAGCAAACACATATGCCTCAACTATTTGTAGTATTTGGTATAGTACATCATGTGGTTTGCCATGGTGGAGTTTTCCAGAAATCACTTCCGCAAAATTCTTATGGAATATCCTGAGTTATTATAACTTAGTTTCTCATCTGCAGTCATTGTGTTCAACATCCCACTACAGATCCACCAACACTTGCAAGAACACCTCGCCTCGCACCGGCAAAATTAACTATTGCAAAAAAAGAATTTAATGAAATGGAGAAAATGGGTATAATTAAAAAATCCAACAGTCGTTGGTCTTCTCAATTACTTTTAGTAACAAAAAATGGTAGTTGGTGGCCTTGTGGGTATTATCGGCCTCTAAGTGATACAACAGTGCCTGATCGCTATCCAATCCCTCACATTCAGCATTTTCCTCACTTTTATCAGGAAGACACTATTTTCCAAAATTGATTTAGTTCGTGGTTACAATCAAATACCAGTAGCATGTGATGATATTCCCAAAGCTGCAATTACCACAACATTTGAACTATATGAATCTATGCGCATGCAATTTGGACTTAAAAATGCAGCTCAAACATTTCAATGCCTAATGGATACAGTATTTCAGAAAGTTAATTGATGTGTATTTGTGTATCTTGATGATATTTTAATAGCTAGTGCATCAGCAAAGCAACACATTGTTGACCTAAAACTTTTGTGTCTACTACTTAAGCAGTTTGGTTTAATGATATGATTAGAGAAAACTATTTGGAATGAATAGTTTGGATTTCTTAGGACATCACATCAGCAAGGATAGTTCATTGTCACTTACATCAAAATTTCATTCTATCAATAATTTTAATCAGCCACAAAAGGTCAAGTCACTTCAGAAGTTCTTAAGAATGATCAACTTTTACCACCAGTTCTTACCAAATGCAACTAGCATTTTAAGACCCCTGTATCTGTCTCTGAAAGGTAAATCACAGCAACACATTTTGTCATGGTCAGTTTAAATGATAAATGCACTTGAACAACGTAAAACAGCTTTTGCCAAAGCTACATTACTAGCTCACCCAAATATGAATGCGCCTCTTGCGGTTACAAGTGATGCATCTGACAATGATATCGGTGATGTTCTCAACCAGCACATCAATGGATCCTGGCAACCCCTAGATTTCTTCAGAAAACATTTGCACGAATCAGAGTACAATTAGAGGACATTTGACTGTGAATTATTGGCACTATATTTAGCAATACGTCACTTTCGATTTTTACTGGAAGAACGCAATTTCACAGCTTATAGTGACAATAAACCTTTTGTAGATGCAATGTTCAATGCAATGATCTGTGGTCATCCCGACAACAACGTCACTTCTCATTTATTTCTGAGTTCACTACTAATATCCAACATTTACAAGGGAAAGATAATGTGGCTAATTTTCTCTCTCGTCCTTGTTTGAATAATGTCTTTGGGCATTGACTATATGGATCTAACCTCAGCAAGGATATCTTACAGCCACTACAAATTTGCAATTAGTGAGCATGCTGATTTCTTCGAATGGTCCAACCTTGTTATGTGATATTTCTACTGGTCATCGACGCCCCATTGTTCCATCAATGTTCCGTGTCCAAGTGTTTGATATATTTCCCAATCTTGCAATATCCTGGTATAAGAGCAACTCAGAAACTCATTTCAAAGCAGTTTGTGTGGCATTCCTTAAAAACAGGTTACTCAGTGGGTCAAAGAATGTGTAAAATGCCAATCACCCAAAATTCAAAAACACATCTATGCACCTTTAAAGAATTTCAGTGTACCAGAGAAACGTTTCAATCACTTTCACGTAGACCTAGAAAGACCATTACCACCAACCAATGTATTCACTCATTTGTTCACCATCATAGACAGGCATAGGCGATTACCAGAAGCCATTCCATTAGAATACACTTCAGAAACAGAATGCAGAATGGGCAAGGGCACTAATTCATAACTGGGTATCTCGTTTCAGTGTTTCACTTCATATGACATCTGATAGAGGAACTCAGTTTATATCAGCTCTGTGGACAGACATATATTTTAGGGGTGCAGGTACACCACACTACATCATATCATCCACAATCGAATTGATTGGTTGAGAAATTCCATGGGACACTCAAGACATCTCTGAAGGCAAGGATAGTAGGCGCCAACTGGTTTTGACGAGTTACCATGGGTGATGCTAGGTATGCGAACGACTCCCAAAGACGATCTTCAGACATCCTCAGCAGAATTTGTTTAATTAACAGTACCTAGTACTTTTGTTTCAAATAGGACAGTTCCTTGGTCACCACAAACTCAACTTCAAGCAACTCGATTACATGTATCTAGCATACCACCAATTCTTAATTCAGCACATGGTAATCTAAAGTCAAAAACCTGTTAGATGCAAAGTATGTGTTTATAAGATATTATGCTTATCGCATACCATTGCAGTCCACATGATGATCAATTTGAAGTCATTGAATCTCGAGGTAATATATTCCGTGTTCGACTAGGTGACAGAGAAGAACTGATATCCATAGATTGTCTTAAACCAGCTTATGTAGACTCTGATCATCCACCAGTGCTTGCCCAACGGTCACGTTGAGGAAGACCCCCGCATGTGACCGCTATTCAGCCAGAATATCCGTTAGTGATAAAATCCGATAAGTTATGCTATAGACGCAGTATACGAAAATGTCAACGAAATAACTGTGCACCCTATTGTCAGTGCTGAGGGGAAATTGTGTAGCGACATTTATTCTCACACTGACTTTTAAAGCCGCATGTCACATTGTTTGATAGTTATTACTATAAAATGCGATTCCTGCAAATTAAAATGAATTAGAAGTTTATAATAGCATTGTTGTTTTTATGTTGCTGTTATAATAATAGAAATTCAAACAACTTTTGTTGTTTTCGATATACATATATATATATATATATATATATATATATATACAACTTGTTACATATAAGTACTTAGAAAACAAAATTGCTTATTGTTTCTTCAACATGTGAAATTCTAACATAATTGACACACTGCAAAATCAGTAAAAACTGTACATAATACTAAATTCCAATTATATAATGACGATTTATTTAAGAAAAAGATGGACAAAAAGAAGCTGAATGCTGTGAAACCTAACAATGATAAATATCATTCAATGCGTAAAGCATCCATTGGGTATGTTGATTGAATAGCTTCAAATTTTATATAATGGCGTCAATAAAATCTACTTGTGAGTGTATATAGTATTTCAGAAAGGTGTTTACTCTTCTCTCATATTCAGAATATACAGTAGAAATCTTACTTGAGATAAATAATTTGTGGGAGTGATCTTTAAAATTATTGCTGTAGAAAAATTATTGGCAGAAATAGACTAGCCCATTCCCATGTGGTTATATTATTTATGTTTAGAAGCAATAACTATCCATCCTGAGTGGCTCAAGAATATTTGAAAAGAGATGAACACAAATATATAAATCTAGATGGCATAGTTTCAAAGGCACAATTTGGATCAAGATTAAAGAGCATAGCATTTCAAACGCTATTTTACCAATGACTGAAAAAATTAGATAAAAATAAAATCAAAGAGATAACTTGGCTATTTAGGTAGCATGCACAAAGTGTGTTTGTATTCCATTGCAAATTGCATGTAAATAACTGTGCCACAGGGGTTACTAAAATAATTTGTATAACACATATTAATTTATATAGTGAATATGAGGTTTCAATAACAATAATTAAAACACAACATAGAAGGATAAAAAAATTGTAAACAACTTTTTTGGTTGCATTTTATTTAATTACACTAACTTGTAAACATGTTGTTATAAAATAATTATGAAATTATCTGCAAATGAATTATCATAGGGGTTTTCCGTTGGTATTTAACATTTTATTAATGAATATCAAAAAATTTAGACCGGAACTCTACATAAATCGAGAAATGTATTTTGAAATTCACGAAAGCGTTGTAATCGCACACTTACAACTTTTGTTGTGCGCCTAATTCAGAAACGGAATACAAAGAGTTCGACCAAATATCCATGTTTCTTAATATATTTCAACAAACTTAGGCGTTCAACAGGACATATTATTTGGTTCAATACTATTTTATATATATCTTAATGATATGACTGAAGAAGTTCACCAATTCTTTATATCCATCTTGCTAATATTCTAGTATAGTGTAATATCAGTGGGGCTAACGTAGGTCTGACTTTTCAGAGAAACATTATTAAAACTGTTAGGTATTACAATAAAAGTATCATTTTATATACAATTTAGCTATTAACATATTTACAAACATGAGAAAACACTAGATAACCAGCTCCGATACTAAATTCCGCCCCAGGATGGGCTAGCTGGTTTCATCATACTTTTCAGAGTATAATCCTTTTGCAGTACATCTATTAACCTAATAAATGCAAAACAATATCTCCAAAATAGCACAATATTTAACACATTATTTTAGTTGCAATAAACGAAAAATTAATTGTGGAAACACTTCATTTACTATATTAGTGCCTAATGAATATAAAACTGAACCATTTATTGATAAAGAAATGGCATCTGGTGGAAAATGATTATATCATCTAAGACAAATAGGTTAAACAAAACTATGCAACTAACGACATGCTTGAGTATCATGTAAATTGCAATTTGTTTTTTTTGTGACAAAATCTAGCAAAGTATAAATATGAATCGATTTCAAAAAAAATATATAACTTGTCAATTGAAACATTATATTTTATTCCAAAAACCGAAAACCCCTCACATTAGGAAAACTTATTAAGTTTTAACCCTACGAAGTTGTTTAGCTTACCAAACATTATTTATTATCTATAAATTTTAAACAAGAAAAAAACCTTGTCGTCCCTTAACAAATAGATACAAGGAAGTAATAGAACTAAAAACCTAAAATGCATGGTTTTTTTACATTCAAAAGCAGAAACATTGGAATAATATGCCTGTAGAACTCCTTCAATAAATACAAAAGTTCACTAAAGGAATTCGTGATATAGAGCAAATACAAATAGAAAATATCGGTAGTATTAAAAATATAGTAATAAATCTGAGTTTTCAATATGGAAAACTGCAATCTATTATTCAGTTTTGTAAATATTTTGCAAATTTTTTAAATACTGTATATGTGTAATGTGTATCTATTTTTTATGCAACAAATCTACATTCATCTTATAATTATACTTATATTTTTCAATATTATTATTATTTAGTTCATGCGGGTTATTTAATTTGATTTTATCTACAGAATAGTCGTAAAATTGTAACCCAAGTCAAATTTTATTGGAAATCTTTACATAAATATTTAGGAAAGGATAGTATGGAAATCTGAAAATAGTCTTCACAGTTATTTTAAATTATAAACAGTAATTAAATTTTAAAATAACTTCTCTTTTATCGATTTTATGCACTTTATGCTAAAAAGATTTTAGAGAACTATTTTAAAAAACCTCTTAGACATTTCTTTTATTTTCATATAAAACGCATCCGGTTTCTATTATTGAGCATCCGCACATCTATTCACTATCTTTGCAACATCTCTGCGGTCTTAAAACTATTTTCTTCAGGCATACCAGAAAATAAAACTTTGTAAATGACACAAATATATTTAGGCACTATAATATGTTTATATATAATATTTTGGAAAATTTGGATATTAATATTTTTGAATTTATGCACCGGCTATTAAGGACGTCCTAAATGTATAAATTTTAAAAACTTTTTAAACTGGTTTTGCTAAAATTCTTTATTGTCGTGCATGTTAAGGCTTAACGCATGTGCTAAACTTAATGTCATAATTCTTGTGAATTCGAAGATTTGTAGACCATTGAGAATTTGGAATACCAAAAGTAAATACACAACCCATTAAATACATTCCATTCATTTCTAAGGAATACATGCGACAAAAACGTAATCACAAAAGGTTGTAGAAAATTTAGACACATCTTTTGACAACAACTTTTTTCTCATTTTACTAAATTGTTTTTCAACTAGAGTTGCCAATAATCAAAGCTATAAAAAAACTATTACCTTCAAATTTTGAAAAATCTGGTTAATGATATTTTCTCAATAAGTGATAAAATTTAAATTCAAAAAATAAATAATTTGATTAAGGAATTTCTTAATTACCACAGAAACATATTCCCGGTAACTTCTATCAAAAATTCAAATTGGAAATTTCTATTCTTTTCCAATGTTATAAAAGTTAAAGTAGAATCTTCATCGTCTTTGATCCTTAAATATTGGCATATTGCACCAAAATAACTTAGAGATTAACATAAACTAAATTTAGCATAAGTATTAAAAGACGTACTTTGATTAAAGTATATTAACAAACAAAATACAAAATAACTATATACAATATAACTCAAAAAGTTATACCTAATTAGTTAATTCTAAGTAAAAATATAGATAATGAGTAGTACATTTTAAATGCTTTTATTAGAAATGTTTAAAAGTCAGACGAAAATACGTTTCAAATAACGCATTAACGAAATTTGATTTACCATTCAGAAATATCAGCTATTGATTGATTATTTTATGGCATTATTAATTATTAGAAATAGACACGTAAAGAAACTATTAAAGTTTTAATATTAACTATATTTTTAACATAGTGTGCATTAATTATTTGGACAATGGCAGTTATTGCAGTCCATAAATGGAATATTCCATCAAAAATGACTGCATTGAGGTTATGCTTTTTAATTTAATGTTTTGTATTTACGCATTTGTCAAGCAACATGAGAAACAATATTTTGAGAATTGATAAATTTAGTATAAAAACATACCTAGCAATACAATGCATGAATTGATCTAAAAAAACTTTGAGGTCTTAGAAATTTATGAATTATTTGAAAATATAAATTCTTGACGTTTTTTACACGTACTATAATTCCAATCAAGTATTTCAGTTGTAATATTATTAGATAATGTCCTTGAAATTCTCAATGCTAAATTTTTTCTAATTGTGTCATTTTTCACACTTCGTGGTAGATGCTATTATAAAAATAAGATAAATTCTCTGTAAAATATTTAGGAATTTTTTTGAATATCTTAGAGAAAACTGAATTTCTAATATTTTAAAATGTATGTGCTGTGTTGCTTAAGAGTTGTGTACGTTAATATAGCAGAAACATAATTTATTTTTTAAGTTCATCTCCTTCCAAGTATTAGTTCGCATTAAGTTATTAAGGAACTTTATAAATTATTATTGTGAGATTGTAAATTATATCATGGTGATGATTCAATCTAAATTTATGATAGATGCAAATATGAGGCTTGATTTTGAGAGCAATGCTTGTTATTGGGCTAATTTTAAGAGTTTAAAATTTTTTCGCAGAAATAATATCAGATATAAGTGAAAGTTTTTTGAATAGACAGTAATGGACTACTGAAAATATATCCTTGAGATGAATTTGCTGAAAGTTTTCAAAGACTTTGTCAGCAAATTGGAAACAATTTCAAACGCACATAATTTTCTTTATTTATTCTGCACATTCTGATATAATTAAATAGCGAATGAAATTATAATATTAAAGCATCTGAAAAAGATTACTATACAGTGCTTATATACTCACATCACATGTACTGAAATTGTTTTTGTGCTGCATTTTTAATAGTTGCTTGTTTAATGGACATACAACTGAGTGCAGCGGGGAAATGCCATAAAATTCAAGATTTAATAACTATTTTATAGCAATTCATTACAGCTAAAATTAAATCAAAGATAACTGGTAAACATTTCTTTGCGCATACCATTTTTTATTGTTTTACATGCATTAACAAAAACTCAATGCTGGAATGGATTAACAAATCCAGTGACACAACCAACAATGCCTGGACAGCTTCTTTACGAAGTACTCAAAATTAACATTTCCCTGATTCCAAAAATTTGGCTATATGTGTTATTCCACATCACATGATTTAAAAAATATATATGTACACTGCTTGCATATGTACTTATAAATTTTGTCTCTGGGATGGTTTAGTACACGAGTGTACCTTGAATCTGTCTAATTTATCATCATCTGCCAATGCTACTTCTACTGTCAAAATATATATGTATTCCAGTACATCTTATATTAAAATATTTTCCAATAAAAAGAGTTATTGCAAAAATGTTTGTAAGTTGCTTTAAGATTTAAGAATTGTTTTGAAAATTTCATAGATAATTTAAGATGATAGACAAGCTTAAGAAGAAGTGCTATAAATGAAAATATAATATGCTAGCAGAAAAGTTACCAAGTGCATATAAATTCAAAGAAAAAATAAATTGTTTCTTGAAGGTCTTTTACCTTGAAAAATGTGGTTCATGCACTTGATAAAAATCCAAATTAACTTTTTTTGTGGTAAGAAATCTGTGTATGCAAACACAGTGAAATTTGTAAAATTGGGACACCAAAAATATATGCTATGCATTCATTATGCTAATTGTATGTAAAGTTTTTTTGCAAAAGGTCGCGTTAACCTTTCAATTTACAGGGAGTAATTGGAAAAGTATCAATGACTCAATAAAAGGTTATTATGGCGCTTTCTCTTCATTGTAGCAATATATTACTTCGATCATTGCCCTTGTTTATTTTGAATTTCTGGCAGCATACTGTAAGTAGCTTTCTGATTAAATTAATGACTCAAGCGTTAAAAATTGCATGTTGCGAAATGGGATTTCGGAAACATTACTACGGTGGAAAATAACACACAAATTCTTCAAACATTTAGTTTTCTTCATTTTTGAGAATAATGCTTTTTAAGTGTTTACGAAAAGCAACAGCCTTATACTGTACTCTTTACTACATAAGATTTAAAAATGTCATTTCGATACCAAAAGCAATCAGCAATCAATTGTCATTTTGAAAAAGTATCTATAATACGCCGAAACAAAGCAGCTTATTGGTGTTGTCACGGCATTGGCTTCCATTGAAAAGCATCAATTATCTTTAAAAATGAAATGACGAAGAAGTTTTGACAATGCTGTCATTAAGTTGGAGGAATTTCAATAGCACAGAGTTCGTTTTAAAAATCTTATCGTGTATTGCGTCGCTTTGGCTTCAATTAAATGCTTGATTCAATTCTAATTGCCTATAAAACAGTATAGATTTTTCTATGCTACGACAATGCAATTCTTAGTTGCATTGTTGTACGGAGCACACGAAAAAGAAACCATCTAACGTTTAACAGAAATTAATCGCTGGTTGTTGCATCTATTTAAGTAATTTCGCGGCGCATAGTTTGACAAAAGAATTCCTTTAACTTTGATATTTGCATTATATATTTATAAGCCATTTGAAAGTTTATTTCGGGAATTAGAAAATATTTATAGATTTGATAAGTTCCACGTTTTCATAGAATATATAAAAATGGATTTATAAAACCTAAAAATTCGAATAAAAGTTATTGGATTTTGAAAACTACTTTTGGTTCTCTTCTTCCTTCAATAGATTTATGTTAAGAATTCTATGTAAAAAATTGACATGTGCAAGTGAATTTGTATTGTACAAAATGCAATATACAGATTTTTGCAAGTGCAAAATAATATTCTAAGCAGAGTTGGAAGCGGGCTGATATTTCAGGAACGAGCATCGCCCGATTATTATACTAAAAGTAAAGCATCTTTAAAAAAGATTTAATCAGTATATAAAAAATATAAAAGTTCCTCTACTAATTTCTAAAAATAACAATATGAATAACAAATATGTATATATTTAATTAATAACAATGAATCCTATAAAATGGACAAATCATGATTTTTGAAAAAAACGCATTAAAAAAACAATTTCATAAAATTTGGAAAGTGCTGATTGTTCATCACTTTATCCAACATTTTAAATTTGAAAAGTAGTGATAGCACGTTTATATTTGAAATTTAAAAAACTCATTGAAATTTTAACAATATAAAATGTAATTTCATTCATAAGCCCCTTGGAAGTCGTCGTAGCAGAAAAAATTCGAACGGTTAAAAATTTGATAAACTTTCTCTAATTTTTTTCAATGACTTTTATAGTCCTTGTCTTTTTATAATTAGAAAATAAAATTTTTATTCAGAATTTCCTTCCTTTTATATGTTACGTCCTTTTCAAATCTGATTTTAAAGTGATGTGAGGACATAAATACTAGCACATATTTATCATCACAAGTTCAAGCACTTCTAAATAACATAAATTCTAAAAATCTTTAATCCTGTTTTCTATATATATATATATATATAGCGTCTTTTAAAACATCAAACATTTTAAAAAATAAAGACGTACTTCATTTTCTTTGGAATCATCAGACGTATACAAATATCAATGTGATTAGTGTGATTACCCATACATCGGTGAGACCAAAAGTCATATGGAAGTCAGAATCAAAAAATATATGAGGGGCCACCTAAGATCAGGAATATTTCGCCATCCACATACATTCAAAGAAAAACGAAAACTTTGAAATTATAATCAAAACAAAATTTACAAAAATAGGAGAAGCGATTACCATCAATGAATCAACAGATAAAAGTAAACTATTAAATAAACATAAAGAACTTAACATCTTCAAATTATTCTAATATAATGCATCTTAACATTAAACTGAACTTTTTAAAATATTACCACCATTTTACTGACGAAGGTATACTATCAATGGAAGCCGGTGCAAATATGTGTTTAAAATTTTATTTTAATTTCGAATATATATATATATATATTGCACTAAACAAACACCATACATCTTTTGGAAATATAAGTGCGCATCTGCAGCTTCATAATCACGGCCATTTTCAAGTAAAAAAGAAATTTCTTGTACTTTAGATAATTGCTGGCTAGCTACAATGCCGAAACTAGTCTTTGATACATAAATCAAAGTCCCATAGCTGCGATATTAACCAGAACAAAAGAAATTAATTGCTAAGATGATAACTCTTCAATCAGGGGATTTGCTATATCAAAGTGCAATTTTTAGATCCAAGAAACATTTCTCAGGAAATATGAAGTGTTGAACAAATTAAATAGCTTTCAGTTTGGAATATTCTCACGTATTTTACAAGCTCAGTTAGCATTATTTATTTTCACATATTGATTGTGTTATGTGGGAAGTTCTAAAAAGTCCTAATCTTCGTTGAATAATAGGTTTTTGAAGGACTTATTACGTATAACGTATCACACAGTAGACAGCCCACCAAGATAGAACAAGCCCATCAGACAATACACTTAAAGTCCTTGACGGTAGGAAATTTTCTTTGTGCTACTTATGTCTACTTGTCAATCTATTTGTTACACTTGTAAAAATCTTATATTCAATGAGGTTAAGTTCACATGTTCTGACTGTACGAAGTTTTTACATTTAAATAACAAATGTAGTGGATTTTTGAAGCAATGTATAGACAGTATAGCACAATAGTAAAAATACTTCCCAACTTTTTGTTCTGATTGTGTTGACTTGGATATTCCAAACAACTTTCTAAGAGGCATTAATTATAATATTACTCTGTCTGAAATCAAAAATGACATCAAGAAACTAGATTTATCTTTGTCCAAGCATTTGGATGGAAACTTTAAAGATTCTTTACAAAGAAAATTGAAAAATTCTATCGATTTACTAACTCAGACGAAAATAAAAAATGATAATTTGGTTATTGATATCAAATCTTTTATTGCTAAGAATGTATTTAATTCCACTACAACATTTGCTGACTCCTCAATATTTAGTCAAGATCAAAAATCACTTAAAATAATTGGTATTGCTGAATGTCCTAAAGGTCAAATTCATTTTTACATGATGAAAGTGAAGTAAGAGCCATTTTTCTCACTTAAATATTGATTACTCCACAATTGTTAATATGGAGTGCTTAGGTAAGTATAATTCAAACAAATCTACACAAAGAACTATTCTAGTTACACTGTCTTCAATTTGGGATACCCGAAAAGTTCTTGCAAACTCTTTCAAGTTGCAAACATTTCAAAAAAGATATTTATTACAAAGTTTACTTTGGGAAAGAACGTGAATTAGAAAAGAGCATTTCGAAAAATTCGGGAGTCCATAGAAATTTGTTAAGAATTAAAAACTTAAAATTATTTAATGATGATGTAGAAATGTGATTGACTACCTTCTCATTATAATGTTAATTTTCTATATATGAACTGTTGTAGTATACTTAGTTTACAAAGACGTCTCTCACTTTGGTCTTATATAAATGCTTTTCATTGCAATATTATAGCATTAACAGAAACGTGGTTTGATGGCTGTTTTAATGATAATATTTTTCCTAGTTCATCTTACACTGTCGCTGCCAAAAAATAGACAGTCTTCAGTAGAACATGGTGGTTGTATGATTTTAGTTCCCAAGACCATTATATTTTTAGAAGTTGATCCCAAAATTCAACTTGATTTTGGATGCTCCATTATTTTACGTTTCCCTATAGAATCCATAGTCTTAATCCCCCCCCCCCCNGATGGCGAATGATTAATTTCTGGAGTTACTTGGGTAGTTTTGTTGGTGGATTCAGAAGGAGTTTCTTTGATGCCTGCTAGTATTTTGAACAGGATAATTAGTTCATCTCTGCCGAGATTCTTGAGAGAAGCTAATAATTTAGTTTTGCTTAACTCCTCTTCAGGTAACGTAGCATTAACCGTGATAAGCACAGCATGCTTGCAAGGACCGACTGCTCGTGGTGAAAGCATCAGTAATCATGCGAAGCAAATTTAGACCTTCTGCTATTAATATTGTTGACTATCTTAAGCAACTTAATCAATATTTTCAACACTACTTAATTCAAATTCTGCACATGAAACATCAAATGTAATTATTTGTGCTGATCTTAATTTACCTGACACTGATTGGTCTTCGTTTATGTCTCCTCATACAGGTGACGACTCTCTGCTTAACTGTTTTGTTGATATGCATCTTGAGCAGTTAATCGATTTTCCTACTCATATTGGTGGTAACATTCTTGACGTAGTTCTTTGTAGCTCTAACTTAATTTCCATCTCTAACGTAATCGCTGCACCAAATAGCTTCTATGACCATCCCGTAATTGTTTTTTCAACTTCTATAATGACAGATCTGCTTGATATTGATAAAATTCTCAGAATATCTACACCCAATAAATTTGATGATAATTATTGCTCATATAATAATGAAGACCTTTTATTTGCCTTGCCCAATCTTTATTTTCATTTGAAATTCATTCTAATAAAATTAATTTTGTATCGATTTGTTATGAAAAACTATTTATCATAATTTCCAAAATTGTCCCCACAAAACGAACCAGCAGAAGTATCTTACCTAACTATTGGACATCGCATACTATTCACATTTATAACAAATTGAAGACAATTTACGAAATGTTTCTTTCAAGAAAATTTTCAGAATTAAAACTAATGTACTACAAAACAACAAAAGATCTATTAAATTCTATTGAACTTGATCAGGTAATTTATGTAGAAAGCTTCACAGATGTAAATTCGTGTTACAAACTTATTCAATCTTTATCCCCAAAATCTGTGCTCAAACCAATGTAGCTAGATAAAGATTGTGAAAGTTCAGATTTTGAAATCTCTAGCTTATTTAATCGTTACTTCTCCACTGCTTTTTCACTGAGTTGTCATGATTTTCCAAAATTTTTCAAAAATTCAAACACCTTGAACTTAATATTGACCACCAAACAAGTTACCAAAATATTATCTAAATGTAACTCAAAAGGATCTGATCCAGACAACATTCCCGGAATATTTCTAAGAAAGCATGCTTCATGATTGGCTCCTCGTGTAAAGAAACTATTTAATGGCATATTAAATCCTTGTGATTTCCCGAAATTATAGAAAACTTCTTACATTTACCCTTTACACAAACGTGGACCGAAAAATGTAATTAGCATTTTATGTAAAATATCATTACTATTTGAACGTATTATATTCGATGCACTTTTTCCAATAATTAAAGAAAAACTAACGCATTGTCAATTTGGATTTGTTAGAAAAAGCTCAACAGTAACTCAACTTCTTATTTTAATGGATTGATTGTACTCCGATTTTGATAGAAATAAGTCATGTATGATAATATATCTTGACTTTAGTAAAATTTTCAATAAAGTTTCACATGGACTCCTTTTACAAAAGATGAGCTGATTGAATGTTCCACATAATTTTCTCAATTTAATTGCATCATACCTATTAAATAAAACTCAACAGGTTATTGTAAGCAACAGAAAATCTGAATTGCTTCCAGTTACTAGTGGTGTACAACAGGGATCTGTACTTGGACCTCTACTTTTTATTTCCTTTATTACTGATTTACTTGATCAATGTATTGATGCAATGCCACTTCTATTTGCCGATGATCCAAAAAAAATAGGTCAAAGCTTCACTGATTTACAATCAGATCTAAACTTGTTTTTCCTGTGAGATAAAGAAAACATAATGGAATTTAACTTTGATCAATTTCAACTATTTACTATTATGTCTACAGAATCTACGATTCAGTAATATAAGATTAATTTCTTCATCTTCTATTAAAGATCTTGGCTTTACGATCTCAAATAACTTTTCTTGGAGTGAACATGTATCAAAGAAACTGAAATCATTTAACAAATCTTTTATTTCTATCATAAAAACTACACCATTCAATACTAACTTCAAAATAAAAAAAAGTCTCTACAATTCATTGATTTTACCACCTCTTCTTTATGGTTCCCCAATTTGGTATGCAAATATAAGTGA
This sequence comes from Hofstenia miamia, assembly GCA_900660155.1. Lineage (NCBI taxonomy): Eukaryota > Metazoa > Xenacoelomorpha > Acoela > Hofsteniidae > Hofstenia > Hofstenia miamia. Next base: position 482,651 of record CABFPE010000385.1, on the reverse strand, counting down.
AATAAATAACTTAGAAAAATTTAAGAGAAGATGTTCTCGTTGGATGCTACAACAAGAAAATTACAAGTCTCGTTTAATTTTATTAAATATTTTAAACTTCAAGTTTTTGATCTTTTTCTATTTATTAAGCTCCTAAACAATAAATTTGATTTTAAAATCTATAATTATAACAATAAGTTCAAATCACATTATCTTTGAAAGCAAAAGTTGTAGAAAATCGAAGACATTTCAATATTTTTTCCATCGTGTGGTTCCACTAGCAAATTTAATTCATTTGAAAACCTCTATTAATCGTCTTAGTGCATCAAAAGATGTAAAACGCAATTTAAAGGACTTTTTTGAAAGTTTTTCAAAGCAAATTATACAGTTGAAGATCCTTGCACCCATTATATCGTCTGCCCTTGTAATACATGTGACTCAAAACAAAGATTAAACTTTTATTAATGCAGTCTAATATATTTGTAAGATAAATTTTTTGTTTAAATGTAGCGTATTAAAGAATCATTTAAAAATGGCATGCTAGTTTTCAAAATAATTTACTTGCCTTTCACATTGTGATGACCTCCAAAAATCTGTAATGAATGACAGAGTAACTAGGACTCTGTAGTACCGATTAATTTATTTATTAATTTATTGCTTGAAGTCCATGAGACTACAATGTAGGGGCCATGAACCACAGTTTATTTATATTCTCTTAAAGTTAATAGGATCATTTAATACTAAAATTTAAAATTCAGTAGAAAACCATGACACCTGAGGTTGACATAATCTGTGTTGTGCAGGGTCTGTCAAAGCCGGGCTTTGACCACGATTTTGCTAAAATTGTGCCGAAGCACAAAAACCTGCATTAACTATTACGCACAGTGCACAAGCAAATCAACCCAAATACAGTGAATGCTATAGAACTTTAAAAAAAATTTTAAAATATATTTTACATTTTTAAGTATTCAAATTTTACATTAGTTTCCACATTCTGTTAAATCCCAATTTAAGTATTTTCTATTTCAATTTCTAATTTGTATTTTGACATTTTTTTCAAACAAAATTGATCTAGCAATCCGAAAAATTCAAGAAAGATTTTTGGCATGAATCACATAAAGGAGCGTACAAATTGGGGAATCGGCGAATTGGTATTAATTCAAGTGGAACAGCTTAATGTCAACGAGATAGAAGTTTATGTTTTGGTAGCACATTTTCATTGTAAGGACCCCTTCATGAAGAATCCTTCAGATATAATTTATCATTTTAAACTAAATAATATATTAGTTTTTTTTTAAAAACCTCTTCAAACTGGTTTGATGACGCACTATATTTTAAGCGTATTTTAATTATCTTGGAACCTAGCCTTCAACTAAACATTGTTTAATACTGTTTTGTAGATTTGAAATTTGCATTAATGATATACCTTTACATCTAGAGGGAGTAATTTTTCTTAAACCTAAACTGCAATGTGTGCATTTATAAGTAAAACCCGTTTTGGATATCTTTGGATATTCACACATCTATTGGTGAATGTATTCCCATCAAATGGTGACATTTGTGTACATACATGTTTAACCATTTTCCAATACAATTGAAATGTGCAAATATGCTTTCATTACATTGTCTTTTAAAGCATAGGATACCAATTCCCATTAAACTTGTTGATAAAATATAAATTATTTATAATCATAAAAAATCAATTTAAAAAAACCAAAAATTTAATGACATCAAAGAATTTATAGTTATTTTGAAATGAAAATTTTAACATATTAACAAAAAAAGGCAAAGTGTATGTACATATCTCTAGATATAAATTTTCAATATTTCAATGTATTATATCATCTTCAAAAAATGTATTTGTGTTTTACAAAGATTCCTCTGAATGTTTCAAATAAATTACTTGATACTATTTTCCTGACAAATTGAGTTTATCAACTAGTCAACGATTCAATCAATCAAATTTCTTGTCGTACTTGTATAGTCATAACAATGCGTTTCCTCGAAGTTGCAAATCATTTTGTTTGAGGTGGCAGCCACAACATGAACCTACCTTTGCTTTCGGGATCTTCTCAAGACGTAAACAGTCGTAAATCTTATGTATCTCCATGTAGAGCATTACTTAATTCTGTATCCTGTCTTTGTTAATTGTCTGTTAATAAACATGTTTTTATCATAATAAACTAGCATCAAATTTTTTAAACAATATTTAAACAAATTAATGATAAAATTTTATTTGGTAATCGCAGGACTAAATTTCACAAGACAACCTGTGTTTATTAAATTCAGTGAACAATTATAATTTTTATTAAACGTTCATAGCATGCAAGTTATTAAAGATATCCAGAATCCTTAACTGTCTCTTCTATTATGTTCTAATATTTAAAATTCGGCACAAAGATATCTTACCATGCCTTAATAAGGCATTTCCTGTCTACAGGAAAAAGAAACAATTAGGGCTAATTTACACTAATCGCTTATCTGAACATTAATTATTTGGGTAACTTCGATTAATTCATTGAAATGTTCACTAAAAATTGGTAATATTTTCAAGTACAGTGGCACAAATAATTGGTGCACATTTGCCTGTTACTTGTCAACATTTCAAGATTTCCTAGCATACAATCACTGTAGGTATAGGAAGCCTCTGTTCCATAGGAATATACAGCAAATTTTTTTTTCGTCATAATTTTTATGTTTTTAACAAAATGATTAATTATATCTTCCTTTCAGTTATTTCACGTCTTCTCGATGTTTTTCTTTGCAGAATTGACACTGTCGGTATAAATTTTTGTCTCTTTTTCATATATTTACTGCCAATTCTCAAGTGAGCACTTTCCTTTCTAAACTAAAACAATATCTAAATCTAATCTAAAGTCTGAAGAAACGGATTATTGATACATTTTTGTCAGTTCCTTCAGTGGTTCTGGGGTCATAATTGAAGAGATTGTGTTTATGGACAAGAGATTTATATTTTGAGATTCTGAATGTTTTTAAGTTTTTCTTTTCTGCTTGTTTGGTAATTGGTGATACTTTCATTAACAAAGTTATGCGATGGAACCACTTTGAACCATGGCATATTCAATGAGACACTGGAAATACTACCAAAAACATATGAGAACTTGATCTATTACTCGAAAATATTAGGAATTTTGTAGTAAGACTATTGCTTAGATTTTGAAATATACCGGAAGGGCTTTGCAAATATCTTGTACATATTTGATATTTTTTGATATAAATGATTGGCAAATGGAATAAGCTAGTATAATTTTATAACCTATTTAGTGGAAATTTATGAAACTAGGGATACTATCAAACTAACCTCGCTATTTTTTGTAAATTGAGATGCTCAGTGAGACTAAACATATTGACCAATAACTTTGCATTCTTTGAATTTTAATTTAATTATCTCTTTGTTTTAATAAATTGATCTTGAAAATATATTTTGTTGAGAATGCTGTTTACCTCTCTAGGAATTATTACTGCCAAATGATGCGCAGTGAACAACAGTAAGTATTTTATTAATCAATAAACGGCTGCAATAAATTCATTAATAGTACATGCTTCCAGCAAATTCAGGTGATTCTAACGCTTTCAAGCCAAAATTCATCTATAAACGTCTAGGCAAAAGAAATAATATGAAATTAAAATTTTAGTTTAATTTGAAGAAATTCACCAAAAAATTATTATTTTTTCATTAATTTTTTTAAATATGAATATGTTTTCTGGATATCAAAAACTGTCCAAATATTTTGTCAGCAAAAAAGCAGTAAGATTCCACTATGTTTTCACTTTTAATGCATAATAAATGCATATATTCACTTAAAATAGCCATTAGATTAGATGCTATCAAATGATGCCAATCTATTATTCTTTTTATTTTTCACTTGCATAGTAAAAGCAATCTCAACCCACTACCTATGAACAACTAACGCCATAGACATCCGGATTTGAATAAATGCTACTATTCCCATATTTATAGTTACCTAAATACTACTTTTATTTCAAGTAACAACCATTTTTTCGAAATTTGCATACATAAATTTTATTGCACTTATATTTATTCTGCTGAGTGCTTTAGGTTCTATCAACAATGGAACAACATGTGAATGTACATACATTCCAACAAAATAACAAAAAAGGACTCCTTGTTAATTCTGCAAACTTAACTATCATTTAATAATTATTTTTAATTAAAATAATTATGATTTTAGGAAGAGTAAAATATCTTTAAATTCTTTTTCATATGCTACATTCTTGTCATTTTATTGTCTAGTATTGGAACTATTTTAAAGCCAAATAATGTCACATGTCATGAAATTAAGCAGAAACAATTGGAAAGAAAGGAAATTTTCACAAAGTAAATTTGCTTAACGACCTCCCTAATTAAGTCGAAATGAACTTCAAAGTACGATGGACTATAAAATGCCAATGTCTTATCCAATTATTCATTTGGAGATAACAATCATGGATATGTAGTCAAGTGAAATTTCCTTTTAATCCTAGATATTCATGCATTAACAAGATTTGACTTAAAAATATTGTTGACTGCATCTTCTGTATCACTATTGTTGTGCAATTTTTTTATATGACCAGAAGCAATTGAAAGAGACCGTCACATGATGATTACCTAGTTGGGCATTGCAAGACATTCCATTCTTTAAAATTAAGTAAGATATTGATGTAAATATTTCTTAGTAATATTTGATTTTAATAGTGATTATGAGATTTAGAAAAATTAAACGGGGAGACTAGAAAAAAGAGATTGGCGTTTATGTATGTTGGTGCATGCCCATGATTATAAAACAATGCTCTACTGAAAAGCTGATAAAAACAAAGCATATTATTAATAATCCTCTAAAAGAATGCTTTGCTAAACTGGAATAACCAAAGACATCCATTTTGAATAATAATAATAATGATAATAATAAATTTTCTTATTAGATATTACCTTTAACAGGACATAGTTATTTAAGAAAATTTGATATTAAAGCCGTTCACAAAATGGAAACATGTTTGCATAAATTGCAATCTTCAGTCCTTTATTAAATTTATGTACTATCCTTTTAAATTGAATTTTCCCAGATAGATTTATTGAGCTATAATACAGAATTCAAATTGTTCATCATCCATGCTAAAATATATAAGCTGGAGAAAGATTGAAAACTCATACAAATATATATTTTTTGTAGTAGTTGTTATATATTAAGTATTCATGTTTTTCACCCAATTGATTTAAGTCTTGTATTACAGAGGTCTAAGTTATAGGAAATTTCGTAACTGTAAGAAATTTCTGATCCAATCAGTCCTCAAATTAGAGATCACCTCTAGTCAAAAAAGCTCATTACAAATTTCAAATAGAGCAGATGTTGGCACAAAGATCCAAGACCAAATGTAACATACTATTAGAGTCTAATGCAAAATATGTTATTTATTTCAATGAATATAAATATTATCACTACTGATCGCCAAGAGTGTGAAATATATACATTTACAACTGTGGTATTATATTTATAACCTGAATTAAGCATTAATTTTCTACTATAAGCTGAGATGAAAGCGTTTTGCTAATGACGACACCTAATGGCGGACAAATCCTAGAGCTTCAACTTTGACCAGGTCTTTGAATATATATTTCACAAATTAATTTTGACGTTAGCCATGGAATATGCATACAATGCTGTACAGTTTATAACTGTTAAGATGAATTGATCTTCTTTAATCTATTATTTTTCTAAATAAAATATCATTCTAGAGAAACTTCTCAAAGTAATCAACGACCTTCACTCAACTTTGAGGGTTACCTTGCTTTATATATTTCCACCATCAAAATTATTATTCTTTAAACATTAAATAATTCTAAACTTTAAACTCTAAATAATAACCTAAAAAGAGTGCAATGTAAAGTAGAAAAACATTTTCAAGTTGGTCAAATACAAATGGCAAGAAATTAGTTCCTTAACTTTCACAATATTAGCACATTGACTATGGTTTGCATCGAACCTCAATTTCGAAATATAATTGCATTTTGTAATGATTTTAATCCAATACACTTCGGCACTAGAATCATTCGGGTATTTTAATTCATATTTAAATTGAAAAACAAATATTCGAATTCTTTAGAATCGGTTAAATACATGTTTTGCATTGTTTATGAAATAACTAATATTGATGTTCTGCAGTTATAAGTTTTATTTATATTTTAATAAAATAAACTTTTAATTCACATTTGTAATTTCACAATTCTCTATTTTCTAGGTCACTTAATGTATAAATCATGTCATAATGAAAGGAACGATTTAACTCAAACTAGGATACAAATTGAAAAAATGAATTAGTATGGCATTATAATAAATAATATATAATAAGATAAGACTATGTTTGCCATTATGAAAATATAATTCAAAGCAACAATAGAAATATTTTTACGATTGAGAAGTACAATTAATAATAATGTAGAGGCGCAGGACTAACAGAGGCATGCAATTAGTGCATCTTTTACTATAATTACAATTAGAAATCTTTGCCCAAGAAGACTTAACAATTAATGTCCCTTGAGATGCATATCCATTTATTTCATGAAAGTAGAAAGAAAGATATTAGAAATACCAAATTAGACACCAATATGCAACATACCCTCCATAATTTTCGATTATTTAGCTGTTTACTAGAAACGGACAAGAATTTAACTCGTTTTTGTTATTTATTAAAATGTAATAAGATTAACTCCAATTCGATAATAAACTATGACTGAGAGACTTAGAATGTCAATTATCGATTTTGGTGTTACTAAGAAACATCTAAAGGCAGGTTTTCGCAACTTACAGTCCATTACGTCTTCAAAGTAATCAGAACTGCAATGTAACATTGTCTGTACAAGTATAGAATATTTCCAAGTATCTATAATAAAAGTTGTTCCGCCTCAGTCAGGATTACAATCATAAATTTCTAAATTGATATCTAATGGAGAAGTAATGCATTCTCTGAGTAAATCTTATGCCAAACCTGTCAATAAGCCGAGCTTTATCACTGCATTGAATAGACCACAATCCCAAAAAGTGCCTTTATTAAGCCAAGCAAGCTTATAGTTTTTTATTTGTTTATGCACATTTTTCTTAGTTTTCTTTCAATATACCTTTTTATAATCTTATTTTAAAATTCTGATAGAACAATATTTTTAAGAAAATTGTCATTCTAGAACGAGCCTCATTGAATGGTTCTATGTGGCGAGCAGAACTGAAAATACTCAAACGTAAAACAAGCCAAGTCGAGCTTCAAAGTTTCGGCTCGTTGACAAGTCAGTCTTTTACTACTTACCACATTTAATCATAAATCAGTTTTACAAATAGCAAAAAATGACCAGTATAGTTGACGTATAGTTTGTGCCCTAATAAAATTCAAATCTTCTCTAAATCTAGAATCATTTCATGGGATTAAATTGACTTTATGTTTTACAGTACATTTACATTAATTGATTGCTATACCCTTAAAGTGTTTTGAGTAGACTAAAATTGCAAGCCTTATTCTTACTGGGGATTTGTGAAAAAAACGCTAAAAAAGTTGAATAGATTGCTTATCAGGATTGGTTCTGTGTTCAACTTGAAATGTTTTAAGCTAAAATATTAATTTGTTAGGCAATTAAGCTGATTAGATTATTACAGATATTTCAACTTGAAAAATATATGCTATATCTAGGAAGAGAAAACCAATTCAAAACACAGCACTACTAAATTGAAAGATTTTATATTCGTTAAGTTATATGAAGAGAATCAGAACATCGCTTTCCTAGAAGGAAGTCAGCAACAGATAACAGTCAATCTGACACTATGCTTGTCGGTGGCATACACAGTGCTCTTGTCATTCGGAGTTTCAGAGTGCAGACAAAGTTATATTTGATTAATAGTATTCACACCACAGAGCCATACTCGATGGAATAATTCCATTGAACGCTTTTCCCTAATTGTTCTGAAATATAATTATGCAATTTTATACAGCTAACTTCATTAAAGTGACAATTAACTGTTTATGAAACTGTTTTTTGAATACTGTGATGACAAGTGAGTAACGTTGTTTTAGTTCACACAATTTCAAAATTTGACTTTATCAGTTGATATGATCACTTGGTTCCAGAACTAGTACCAAGCTATTCCATTTGGTAAGGAAGGCAATCGAAATTAATACTGTTCAAGCTTAGTAACAATACTTTTCAAAATATGTATAATAGAAACTAAAAAAGGAACACATTTCTAAAAACGTTAGTTTTAAACCATATGCTCATATGCAGAAAGCAAATTTATTCATCTACTATAAACTTCAATGAGCAGCAGTATGGTACAACAAACAAGTTTACATTTTATGTCAAAAGTGAATTCTTTGTGCGAATGCGGTGGGTGACTCTAGGCAGATCTTTTTGTCATGATAATTGATTTCTTGACGTGCCATCATCAACTGTTAATCTATTCACAGCGCTTAATACCCCTTGACTGTCACCTCATATAAAAGTCAACGCATTTAGTTAATGGAGCAATATTTTCCCTTTAACCTCTGCTATATTTAGTCACTGGTGTCTAAAATTAATTCTAATTATAACTTTTGTGGTTATATATAGTCGACTGCAAAGATTTATATCGGATTATACCTGTTGCCCAAAATTATAGTCTGCCTACNGGTGTCTAAAATTAATTCTAATTATAACTCTTGTGGTTATATATAGTCGACTGTGAAGATTTATATCGGATTATACCTGTTGCCCAAAATTATAGTCTGCCTACGAAGTCATATTTTTAAAGAGGAAGAATATCATAAAGAAAGTTAGTTCCAGCAAAAAAATTACATCCGGTCGTCAATTGAAACTGAAAACTTAATTAAAATTGATACAAAATCCTAAATAGAGATATCGAATGACAAAAGATTTATGATTACTTTTATAATTATAAATTTTTTAAGGCTTTTATCTCACAAATGACATTTTTGGAATTCAAAATATTCAATAGCTTAAGAGGTATTTGAATAATGTATTTAGACCAACAAGGCTCAAACCAAATATAGTCTTAATGAAACGTGAATTTGACAAAATGTATTTATGTTGATTAAATAGCCTACAGAAATTAGACTAGATGTTTACTTTGAACGAACGAAATCCTAAATCTCTTAAAACGATTCTTTTAGCAGCCATGATGTAAATAGCTTTATAATCAGAATCCAAACAGAGGGAAATGTTGATAAATCTACAAGTTAAAAGAATCAAATACACTGTATACTATTCAAACATTTGTAAAACAAAGGCAAACGAAAACTTCAGTTTAGCATACAACTACAATTTTGAGAGTCAAAGACACCAAATTTACCATTTTTTGATGTCATTTCATACTGTTAGCATGCAAAATACATGAAGCCGACAGTCATATAATGCAGGTGCGAAAGCACACATTTCTGCTAAGATAAGTTGTTCACAAATTTTTGACTCAGTAATTAAATTATTGAAAATTATAACTTTGAAGTAGTTAATTTTAAGTGATTTTAAAACGAGGTATAATCATATCAACATCATGTTGGAATCAATAACGTCTATTAGTTGCAGACTATAAGTAGCAAGATAAAAATTGAGAATTGTTTTTTATAATGGCTTTGTCTGGTTTTCAAAAACGATTTTCAGACAGTTGTTTAAAAATTAATGGGAATTCTCGAAAATGAAAACAAACTACAACTTTGTATTCACTCATGTACCTGCACTGCATGTAAATTTGCATTTGTACTCTGGAATTCAGAATAAAATATTATTAATAATTAAATTAATTATTTCCTTAAGTACTTTTATATCTAGCTTAATGAAATTATATCCAAAATACATTTTGATATTTATACATAAAAAGTTTCGATTAATCATCTTCAAATGTCAAAAATAATATTGGAATTAAGTACGAATTGTAGAAGAATTAAATTTGTATTATGATTACCCTGATCGATTACATTTTTTCAACGACCTGGCATTCAATTTGGAGAAGCTACTTTGGCACAATACATATAGAATAAAACCATTACTGTTCAAAGTCATTTGAATTCTTGATAAGATATCTACTACTAGATGAAGAATCTATTATCAATTCAAGGTGAATCGTGTAGAAACAAAAAAGGTCAACAATGCTCAGCGTCTCCCTTATCACTAAGTATTTAACTAGCCATATATTTAAAAATGAAACTAAATGTATATTATTAATGTTCGAGAAAACTTTTTTAATTTACTGTGACTTAGCATGGGATAAGGAATTCTACAATAAAAATCCTTAAGTCAGTTTTTGGCAAAATTCTGTAGAATTAAATGTTTATCAAAAATGTTGTCAACTTCTTTTTTCTAATACAAGACAATGTGTCTCTAGAAGCATTTATTTTGTGAAGGAACATATATTGTAAAAGGGTTAATAGTAAGGCAGAATTTAAAAAATTTAGATAAGAAAATAAATTAACACTTTTTTAAGAGTAAAATTATTATGACAAAAATAATAGAATTTCTTTAATAGATTTTAATTTAAATATATGCAATGAAAATGTTATGCAAATTTTACCTCTAAGTCAATGTCTACACAAATACATTATTTGATAAAGACTGAGTGACAACTATGTAGAAACAACCAAACTGTAACCAGTGTGAATTTATTAGCATTAAATTTAAAGCTGTCTGAAGTGATATGAAAACCAAATTTTACTATATCAAACTATTTTTATATACTATTTTTATTATGATAGAAGGATGTTAATTATTCTAGATGGGTTCTTTTAAAGTAAAATTGTATTCTATAAGATTAGTTAAATGTACATTCAATTTTAATTTTTTATTCGACCGTTACGAAGGTGACTGCACAGAAGTATTAAAATTTTTAAGTTAGTATTCAGCAGGTTCTTATTAAACAAAATGAAACAACCTCAGAAGACGTACCTAGTGTAAATTTAATTTTAATAATCGCCTATTGTAAATTTAAGTTTAGAATTGTAATAAAAACATCTTACAGTATTGCAATGAAGGCAGGTCTGGATATTGCAACAGGTAGTGGAATTTTTGTTGGAGAGTGGAGTTCTATTTGTGATGGATTTATTCAATTTTGTTTTTGAGGGCTTTCCCATATTATTAGAACTAATTCCTTGTGAAAGTGAGGGTATTTGATTGGAATCTATCCATTTGCTAGAATAAACTTTTGACATCTATTTTAGAACTTTGCTTTAAACCAATTTCAGCCAGTAAAGTAATTAATATCATTTGAAGGAAGACACTATTCTAATTTCATTACATTTCCCGCTATGCGGCGTACCGTTTTCTATATAACATTAATGACCATATTAAGCGTAGTCATATAATAGAGTTGAATTTAATACTTCACTAGTCAATCTCTATACTTTTGCACTGTATTCCTATGCATACATATAGTGAATAAAATCACTAGAAATATCTAATTAAATAATAAAAAAATTAAAATACGTTTCATTCTAAGTGAATATTAAAGGTGAAAGCAGTAATATGGTCACGGGCCGATTGTCTAGGGCTGGCCAACTAAATATTTTTTAGTCCAATTTTCGGCCCATAAAATTTATTGACGTTCCATTTTCAAACCAATAATTTTATTGTTGAGTTTTAGTTCATTAGCACTTTCTAAATCAATGGTAGCAAATTCCAAAACTAAGCAAAGAATAAAATTCAAATTTTATTAGATTATCAGATATCAAATTTACCTTCAAGTCTACCATCATCTACTAAATTTAAATTATTTAAATCGATTATCATACCAAGTTTATTTTATGCCTCTCCTATTTGGTATGCAAACTCCACAAACTTGAAAAATTTCAAAAAAATATTTTAAAATGGATTAGTAATATGGCATACAAAAATGCTTTAGTTTACTATGAACTCCTACCGGTTTCATTATTTCTTCAATTAAAGGATGTCCATCAATTAATAGATATAATCCATAGAAAATATGATTTAATTAATATTTTAGACTATGTTTCATTTGAATTCAAAACAATCGAAAAACTAAAAGTCTGCTATTCGTTATAAAGAAAACGAAGAAAATACTAGTGATCATTGGTACTTTAATAGAATTTGCTGCATTGGGAATTATTTAATTCAGAAATACAACTTTAATTTCTTTGGAAATCCAAATTTTAGCAAAAAGAAAATGTACGATATTCTTTATGAATTTTTAGAAAATTCATATGAAAGTATTGGATGTCAACGATTCTTTCTATGTTTATGCAGTAACTGCAAAAAATCATTTAATTTTTTTAAATATTAACAATGCTTTTTATATTTATGTTCTTCTATATTATACTTGTTTAATAAAGCCTAGTAATAGTAGTAGTAGTAGTGTTCGATCGTAAGGAGATTATTAAAAATAAATATCTATAATTAAGGATGGGAAAAAAATTACTTCAATTATGTGAAATGTCAAAATAGAAACATTCAAATTGTAGGAAGTTTTGAACCTTGATATATTTCAAAAACAAGATTGAATATATTTTTAATATTTTGTCGAAACTAAATTTAAAAATATAACAATGTAACATATTATTGCATCTCTTTCAAATGTGCAAAAATAATGTTTTTAGAATACCTTAAATGCTCACAAAATTAAACTACTAGTTTATTATGTATTTAAATTGTTAATAAATATTAAATGCTATAAGATGCTTCAATTGAGAATTGGATGCTAAATAAAAGATAAACAAAATTCGAAGATGGTGGTAGTTTGGGATTGTTTGATAACCTTGAAATATACATAATATTCATTTGTTCTTGTTGAAATAACAAAAACTTTGGTTGGTAAAAGGCATATATTATGATCAGGAACTTTTCGTGTTCATTGGAATGCTGTGTTCATTAAAACAGCATCTGTGAGGTGAATGTGATGTGGGTGTATCAAAACGGCGATACAAATGAGAATATCAGATGCTTACAAATTCAAATCTCTAAATAAGTACATTGGGAACTGGTATTTGCACCTTGTTAACCGACATATACAATGTAAATCCTTCAGCAGTAAATGTGATAGTCCGTTTAAATTTTCCCATACATATTAAGTAAAAAAGTTGTTTTTGAAATTACTAATAAGGTGTAGGAAGAGATATATTTTAAATATATTGCAGGTTGTGCATTTGTCTATGTGTCCTTAAAGGTGATTCTTAATAATAAAGAATATATCAAAGTATCCAACATGCTATTTTGATAGGTTCAAATTTAGAAATGGTTGAAAGCAAGATGACCACATGGATTATAATTAGTCACTTAAGAGTACTTGAGGGCTCTCTTAACCTAGACATTATTTCCCAACGCAAAATCAAAATGAAGATATCTATTTCGTAATAGATAAATATATTTTGTAGGCCAGGTTATAATTTAGAAAAACAAAATGGAAATATAAAAGCTATGATGATTGACAAGGGGATCACATGAAAGATTCCGAGCAACTTGTACTTGAATGGATTGATATAAGTGAGGCAGATCAAAACATTTACTAATTGAATGGAATTACAATGTCCAGTGAGAAGCAGAAGCTGTCATAAGGAAGTGTCTTGCCTTTTTGTGTTTTGAATTAGATATTCAACATTCTTGTCATATATGATTGCACTTATAAAATTTACATTGCCGTAATATATCCAAAAGTGCTTAAGATAAAATTAAAAGTACTTTAATTTCTACATAAATTTAAGGTTAATAATTAATAATGATAAGCACTTATTTTAACAAAGCAAAATTCAATTACATTTCAAGTCAGCTCTAAAAACAGGACGATGACTGCCCTTTGAGACTACCGATGAAGTTGTGCTATCTCGTCTTTGTCCAGGATCCGCAGGTAGTACTATTACAGGAATTCCTGCATTATGAAGAACGTAATCAGATACACCTCCAAAAATCTTCCTTGCAATTACATTTTTGGATTTGCTGGACATTATGATCATGTGCGCCGAATGTTTTTTAGCAAAACTGCAGATGCTGGTACTAATGGTTTCTTTAGTAAAAGAATCTAGACATATAGAATGAAATTGTCTTTCGGTGAGATCCAGTTGACTCATTTCGAAAGTAAAATCATATTCTACTTTTTGTATTTCTTCCAATCTGTTACGAGCTTTTTCCTCCCAACAATTAATCGGAGTTTTCAGTCCTTCCTTTAACCGGAATATTGGAAAAGATATTGGATGTGGTACATGAAGAATATGAAGTGAATCCTTCGGTTCATATACGTTTTCTTTGTACCACATAAAGGCTTTCATGCAGTCCTCATTGAAATCAACAGGAATGACAATCACTCTGTTAAGTGTATCATTTCGTGAATTTTGAGATTTTAGTGAATGCTTAGACATTAGTGGATTATTCCTAAATTCAATTTTTATTTGTGTAAATAGCTTAGAGAACAATGCATAAATTGTAATTTCCAATTTTCAAGAAATTCATGTGTAGATTTTTGTATTTATATATATATATATATATACATTTACGAACACATCGGTATTGTAGAAAAAGTAATTATTTAATGTTATTATTTACATGTCATTTTCATACATTACGAAATTGAATGGCCTTACATTTAAAATTTAAATGCAAATACCATACCTTTTATATAGATGAATTAATTTAGCCGAACAGGAAAACGTACGTACGCATTACGCGGGAACTTAATTATTAATTTATGTGTTCAAAATTATATTTTGAACTTTATTATGCGTTATATCATTCTAAATATACCAAACTAATGAGCACACAATATTCTATTACAAATTAGTCAAGTGCGATTTATATTTTGAAGGATGTCATTTCAGCTGGAAAAACGTTTCCAGATTTATATAAATACTAATAGTTACGAGGAGACATTTGAGTTCAACGCTAATTTCCTACTGAATCTCAACCCTCAAACTGCAAATGATTTTCTTTACCTCCCCCTAGACCTTCAAGAAATTGTTCATGTCTTTTCTTTTTGTTTATCACTTTTCTAGCTTTGCTTAATCATCCATTCGCTCCTACTTCATCTCATACGAATGTCCTTTTTGTTTAAAGACGTGATTTTTTATATTATGTTTGTTATGTTCTGCCTTCAATTGCCTAATAAAGTCTTTTATTATGATCACTATTATTACTATTATTATTATTATTTCTGACTTCGCACAGCTTCATGCTGGTAATCCTCTCAGCTCGGGGAACTCACCAGTTCCCAGGGAGTCTGAGAGCTTTCCTCAGGACTCTAGCTATTCCTAACAATGCGGCCTTCTGTGCTACCGCTCCTTCTCACTTTGGTACTCCCAACTCCTCCAAGTATCTCTTATGCTTCTTACACACTGCTCCTAGTGCGCCTACTACTACCGGGACTACTTCAACCTTCTTTAACTTCCACAGCCTTTCTATTTCCTCTGCCAACTCTCTATACTTGTCTATCTTCTCTTTTTCCTTGGTACTATTATGTCTATCACTGTTCCTAATCTTTTCTCTTTGTCTACCACTACTATGTCTGGCCTCCGTGCTTCTATCACTTTGCTCGTCTGTATGTTGAAGTCCCACAGTATCTTAACCTTCTCATTTTCTATGATGCCCTGTGGCTTGTGCTCATACCACTTGTCTCCTGCTTCTAACCCATGCTGCCTGCCCAAACTCCAGTGTACCATTCTTCCCACCTTGTCATGCCTGAACTTATACTCATTCTGTGCCAACTTCTCACACCCTGCTATCATTATTATTATTATTACTATTATTATTATTATTTATTCAGTATCAATCTTTATGTATAATTCACAAATTTATTCATTAATTAAGTTCACTAAGTTTTCTTAATAATTACATCAAATTCAATAAAAGAAGTAAAACACTTCTTTGTAGCAATAATAGACAGGATTAATTTTCTTTTAAGTGTTCAATATTTAAATAGTAAATATTTTTTTTCATGTGTTGCATATATTTAAGCAATAAATTTGCTTTGACTCTTATGATTAGTAAATCTAAACAAAAGTGTAAATTTTTAAACAGTTTTATTATAAAAAATAGAATTTATTTATTATTTAAAATAATATAAACATTTCAGAACTTTATATTGATAATAAAAAATTTACCGATAAAAACATACTAAATCATTTCTATCAGACATTTAAAGAATTAAGTAACTTCAATTTTCCAAAAACTCCTCTATCAGAACTTATGCAATCAAATTGTAAGTCAACATTTCAATTTAGGCTATCTACATTAAGAGAATTAAAAACTATTGTACAAAATTTAAACGTTAATAAATCTTCAGGTTCTACTTATTTACGTTACTTTATTATTAAGAAATTTTTTTCATGTATTTGGCGACCATCTATCATTTGCACTTAATCAATGTATATTTGAAAAAGAATTTCCGGAGATAATGAACAAGTCAGATGTAACAACATGAAAATGGAAATCCCCTCATTGCTAAAAATTATAGGCCAATCTCAGTAACGCACCCTGTTAGTAAATTAATCAAAAAATTATGTCACATCCAAATCAATCAATACTTTGCATCTGAGAATATCTCATCATCTCAACAATATGGTACAAGTGATGCTATTATTTCCATTACTGAGAAAATATCCTCAAATAAATCTCAAAATAAATCTCGTTGCATAGTCCTTCTAGACATCAGCAAGGTTTGTAATTCAATGAATTTTGATATTTTGGCTATTAAACTTAAACATTACGGATTTCAACAAAATGTAATTAAGTTTCTTATGAGTTTTTTAGAAAATAAAAATCAGCGTGTTTTAATGACAAATATGAAATCTGAATATATTACAACCGATCGAGGAGTGCCTCAAGACAAACAGTACTAGGGCCAATTTTATTTATAATATATGTAAATGACATAATTATGCATGTAAATCACAGTAAAATATATCAATTTGCTGATGGTAATTGCCTCATAAATACTGATAATAATGCATTTAGAGCTACAAAAAGATTTACAAAGTGATATTGAAAATCTGTCTTTAAATAAAATCTGGCCTTGGTAAGAACCTGATTCTTTGCTGATCGGATGTAGGTCCGTTGCCAGCATTATTACCTAATGGAGTTCAACACGTATTCAGAAGGGGTTTATGGTAATTTCGATTTTCTTTAGAATTTAAATTAAATTTTACCAAGACGCTACAACATTTTCATTTTATGTTGCATGCATGGGTGTACACGGGGTTTTCTGATGGGTGAGGTTATCTAGTATTGATCAAGGAGGCTACCAAAAGCCGAGAGAAAATTGAATTAATAAATGTTGTTTTTACATACTGATTTTGCTTTTAGCTTTGTTGTCCAAGAGGGGTTGCTTGACTTTTCAGGGGGTTGCTCTCCTCCCTAACCCCCGTATGTATGCATGCAACACATAACTGGTGTTGTCTTAAGGATGCTGCAGTTTCTTGCATGAAATAGCTTCATTGATCTGAATATCATAATGATTCAAAGTGTGTAAAACCTGATTTTGCCTATTAAGTTTATTTATCGATTAAAATTTTGGTAAGGCTGTGTCAAATAGAAGTCGTGGACCCCAAATATGGATAATGCTAAGAAGCTAATTAAACTTCGATTCACTTTAATTAAATAGCCGAAATACAAACATTTCAAATCTACAAAAAACAATCGTTTA
Source organism: Hofstenia miamia (assembly GCA_900660155.1). Taxonomy (NCBI): domain Eukaryota; kingdom Metazoa; phylum Xenacoelomorpha; order Acoela; family Hofsteniidae; genus Hofstenia; species Hofstenia miamia. The sequence goes on along the minus strand of CABFPE010000385.1, from coordinate 465,048 downwards.
ACAGATCTATCCGCAACACAAGCCTTTTGTTTTTTGAAGGTATTTCAAAATTACCAAATTGAGATATCGATGCATCTATGTAATTGTGAACATTTGTGTTAAAGAGTCTTCCTGTGCAAGGAAGTACGTGAAAGAATTAGGTATTTTTCAATGAGAATTCCAATTTTCTTTACAAAAAAACTTTCAAATTTCCCCATGGCTAGTGTTCAGATTATCAGCCCATTAGATCAACTAACCAAGCCGCGTTTGTTACTTATCAACTTCAGTATAAAGCAATTTGAATTTAACTGATTCATTTGATTCTAAAAAAATTTTTGAGCCATAAGTCAACGTAGGTCGCGGCAACAAATTTTCAGATATACTCATCATTCTTTAGGAATAATTTTTTGCAACTTGATTTTGTTTTTCTGATCCACAAACCAAGTATTCTTGCAAGCAGTTTGAATTTTTATAGTAAATTTAACACCTTATTTATATTGCATAGTATTTTAAAATTTTAACTACAATTAGAACAACTGTTGAAATTTAACAGCCTAATATACAATTGATAAAGACTCAATTACTTTGAAGTGTGCTTCAGCCGACATCTGTTCTCACCAATACACAAATGATATTTATCTCGGTCGAGTCTAGCAAAATGTAGAAGCATTTATCAAGATGAAGTCGGTCCAATGTAAATAAAACGCAAAAAGAAAACAAACGCCCTGCACTATAAATGAATTCATGGTGTAAATCAATAAAATTCTGACAAAATATCACCAAATCCTAAGTATTTCTTTTAACATTTCCAATGTTGATGGTTCCTTAGAGAATTTTTGAACCCGCAAATTCCTGAAAGCGCTTTTCCAACAAAGGAATTGCATAAACCATATCTTAACGTAAGGATATGTTAAAGACTCCCATGAATAAAACTTCAAATTAGTAGATATAGCATTCAAGGGAAACTTACTGAGTTTCTTATTAACTACAGTGAATTCTACAATCAGAAAAACCCTATTTTGTGCCTGACAATATTTTAAAGTTTATGTTCACGCATAATTCTGTTGTTTTTTCTTTTATACAGTATAATTTTCAGAAATGAGCAAGCTTGTAAATAATAAAAATAATTGAAGTAAAAATGTTAAAGAAAGTTACATTTTTGTTATATATTTAGTATTGCTATTGTTAATACTTCAGTTTCTTTTGCAATCAGAAGGTTGATCAGGTGAGATAAAATTGAATTGCAATAAAAAGCTTAAGAAATTCTTAAAACCAATAAGTATGTCTTTCAAATTCAAATTTCAAATACTTTCAACAATATCTTAGTTTTATCAATATACTGTTAGAATTTACATGTTTGAATGTTTTTATGAATTTTTCGGAAAATTTTTGGTTTATTTAAATAATTATTTACTAATAAACTTTGAGCATGTGCAGATATCATAGTTGACGTTATGAAATCAACATATAAAATTTGCTTAAACTAAATCAACTTTATTTAACCCTATTTCTACTATTGTTGCTTTAGATTTAGGATTTTCGGTTAGAGCTAGGGTTAGGGTTTAGGGTTAAATCGATCAATAATGGACAGCGCTTGAGTAAATGTGATATATTAGAGCGGTTTTTGATATTGTGGTTTTTCAGGATCTTACATTAGTTAACGTTGCAATGAGGCTGTTTCCTTATTTAAGTCCCAATAGAAGAACTTTCAAACGTTTGGTGCTCATTAAATTACTTTTGTTATTCTTAAGTCATACCAACTTCGTATGAATTTCGTATAAATTTCCATGATTAAAATTATGTTCTTATAAGAAGCGTAAGGCGAAATGAATTCGTAACTGTAACACCTAAAAAAAGTTGACAGATTGATGAAAATATGATTTCGTAATTCCCCTAGACTAAAATGATTAATGGAGAGTTGGATTAGTATAAGAGTGAGAAGCCATAATGTAATTGATTTTAGAAATCAGGTCCCGCCTTGTTACTTAAATAACATATACAAATTAATGATACTTATATTTACAAAACTTATGCTTAGAACTATTTAAAAGTTATACATTTCTAGTGTATTTTAAATATATTGCATAAATTATGTTTACAAATTTATCAAATAGCTATGAATTTTTTTGTGGGAAATCTAAAATTTATTTGTCAAAAGCAAACAGTTTATTAGAATATTCAGTTTGAAATCACAAAATTCTATTAGTCAGAAAACAAATACTGAATTATTTCATATTAGACTTGCAATTTAATGTACATAAACTCAAAATTGGTGCTTGTTTGTACAACATTCGAGAGTTATTAATATTTAAATGTTGAGTAATCGGAATACTTTAACATTTGCTAGTAATTGTGTTACAATAAGACAAATGAATGTAGGATAATTGTGTTAAATTTAATAAGGGTGAAATAATTTGAACTCAATATTTAAGAAATTAGAAGCAAATGGTAGCCTTTGCTTTAGGTAATCCTCATGTATACTCAGAATAAAGTTAGTTCTGCGAAAGAAGTCAAAAGAACGCGATCAGGGTATAATTATGATGGTAATTGATGCTCTTAATTTATTTGAAAGTTTTTCTCCATGCGTAAATATGGCTGCTGGCAGTATCACAAGTATACTAACAACTATTTTGCACTACAACTCCAAGTAATTATGGTCATATTCATTCACTCATTACATAAAATGTACAAATTAAGTGAAATATGATATTTTGGCAATTAAAAAAATGTAGTAAGGTAGGGGAAATTACGAAAAACGTAGATTTCAATTTCAATTTTAATATTTCATAATTATATTTTTTTTTAGATTTCAAATTCATTTCCCGTTGATGATAATATAATAATTTTTTCTAATATTAATTTCACTATATATTTTACTTTTTAATTTATTCCTTTCTATAAAACGTTCAAGAACATATTCTAGATGCAAACAACTTATGTGCATGAGTATCGATTCATAGAAGTACGTATAAAAATCGACCCAATTCACAAGTTCACTTTATATGAACATGCACATATATGTGAACTTAGCAACTATGAATTAGTTCATCTATTCATAAAAATATAGAGTATTAATCAAATGAAAACCCAAAAACTACCAATAAAGCATGTTATATACAATTAAATGGTGAATTGTCAATAAACCACGTTCATTCATTATTATGTTTCTGCGATTGATACTCAATGTGACTTGAAATCGTATCTTCTTAACCTTATTATTGCAAAAAAATACAAATACTTTAATTGTGCAGAGCATCGTGACATAGTTGCAATCGTTTTGAAATTTTCAAACCCGATTTTTGGAATTTGATTATATAATTATATGACCCGAAATTTAAATGCAAGTAATTCAGTTGACTTTAAAAACAATTAGAAATATTGTGATAAAAGCAAAAAATATGAAGGGTGTTTATATTACTATATGCATAATAATAGCAATTCAAGTGTTTCTGTTGAAGGACGTGATCACATGCCATCCAGCGTTAGCTCTGATTGCGCCCTTAATGCTTAAGCTGAGAAATTGACCTCTCAATGACCTTTGATAGCACAGGGAATCTCGCAACATTAGCTTCAGGGAAATCTTTTCTTTAATATTTCTATTGAATTTTCATATATTTTTATCATAATAATCACGGAGTACTTAGTTGAAATTACAAATAACTAATGAAATCTATAACAAAATGATCAGTAATAATTATATTCTAAATAGCGTCTAAATAAACAAATATTATTTAAATATATGAAGTATAATTAAATATCAACTACTTTTAAATATTTAGAGGGAATTATTTATTCAGCCCGATTTTAGCAGGATTTGGAATTGAATGTCTCAGCTGGCCCAACCTAGAGGATTTCTCTTAAAGGTACTGTTGTTATATGAAAGCTTGACAACATATTTATTCACATCTCTAGCAATTATTCCATTGTAAAGAAGTAAGGGAATACAATATTTTCAGATCATAAGGCACAAATCAAGTGAATTCAATAATAGACAAATGTCGCATGAATCTTCGTGCATGAAAATTTTTATTATTGTTAAATTATATACTTAATCCAATTCATATGCTAAGCCGATCCTTAATAAACATTAATTACTCAATACCAATAAAGCTCGATTTTGTTTAATCACGTTTTTCGACGAATCAAGAAATCTCTGCAAAAAATTTTTTTTTCAAGTTGGGATAACGCTTACCAAAATGCTAAATGCCGCTTGCAACTTAACGGTCAACTTAAACATGTGCAGAGAAAGTAGCAATTGGTATTAAGTGTCTTGCATACGTCAGTCAACAATTGCCACCGCATGTTATTCAACTATCCATGCCCCTATCATGAGTCACGTGTCTGATTTCAAAACTTAGATACTAATTTGCTAATTAAATTTTCCAATCACTTGAATATGAAGCAAATTTTCACTCCTATGTTTAGACAACTACTATTTTTAACAATGGTAGTTGGGGCTGGAGTTGTTCAGTATTAAATGATGGTTTGGATTGTCAAAAATTATTTAAAATTGATAATGTTTTTAAATTAAGTGATTATTTTCAGTTACATTTTCACTATACTTAGTAGCAACTAATGAATTATTTTACACTAAGTTACACAAAAATGTATGTTGTTCAAAAACCAACATTATTAAACGTGATTTTTATGCAAACCATAACTAAATTGTTTATTTTTGTATATCTATAGATTATTAAACACATTTGAATTGCTTACAAAATTCAACATTGTGCAAATCACAACATTCTAACATTCGATTTTGTTTTCATTTGATATTAGCTAAATATGAATTGCAATAGAAAGATTTAAAATATCAACGTATGACGTCGAAGAATTCATGGAAGGTAACGAAAGAACTATTACTCCGCTATTCTGCACAATACCCTGCTGTTTTTAAAATGATGTTCATATAAAACCCCTTTTAATTTACAGAAATCAATCAATTTTTCTCCTGTTCATTTCAACAAGTAGGGAAAACATTGAAATAGAGATTTTCAGGTCAACAATTGCTTGGCATTAAAGTTGTCTAAAGCGGTCCTCTTTTGATCATTTCCGAGAAATAACCAAGTGCACCTACAGTAACTTGTCGACCATCAGATCTAACATTACTTTTTTTTGAAATAATGCTAAAATAAGTCTACATTTTACTAGTTTCTTCAAACAACAATCCATCAACATATTGTGTCTTTGTTGGTTCAAATTATTCATCAAGCGACATTTTTTCAAAATGTAAAATTTGTTTAACATGGTTAACTATTTTTTGTCATGCAATCTGCTTGTGAATAACAGCACATTCTTAGACTAAGTTATTGAGAAAGACAGGTAATCATAAGTTACGGCATCCTACTCTGGGTGAATCGTGATATCATTTCTAAGCTGTATCGTCATCTATATATCTTATTATGTTAGAAAAGCTAAAATACGATTACGCATATTCTGTTGAATTTTTTTTACAATGCGTCACTGATTCAAGAGAATAGCGTCATAACTTACAAAGTACAATATTATAATATAAACACGTAAGAAACCGAATAATACATAAAAACTGCAGACTCTGGATAGTTTACCAATTTATATTTCTTATATAGTCACTATTATAAAATTTGAATGTCACTACGATCTACCAGATATAAGCTTTTGTTTGGATATGATTGATTTTAGCTCTTTCTTGAATTGCTTGGTTGTCTATTATGTTTATTTTTACCAGTTTATTCCAGGTATGACTGCAATATAATAAAGGATTGGTTCAAAATATTTTTATATAATTTAACACGTATATAGTTTTTTGATCGTTTATTTTGCTTTAGACGAAACGCTGTTTTTTCGTAAGTCAGACTTATATTTATAAATTTGAACAAATATATAATTAACTCTTATGGAAATAGAATAAAGTTTGAAACATAAATGAACTATCAATTCCAACATTTCCGATTTCTTAAGCTAACTCGAATTGACTCTTCTTAGTCTTTTTATAAGAATAATTCTTGTTATTTCTCTTATTGGTATGACTTTCTTTTTGAAATCATAGCTACATTTGTTCCTCGATAACGACTAAAAATTGTATTTTATCACCATATATGTCTTCAAATACTCTTCACATCTATAACAAAACATAATCTCAGCATTGTAGATATTGAAGAACAAACGATATTTCTGATTTCTGTCGTTTAAAGTCATTGCGCAATGATCCCCTTGAATCATTTCAAGTTGATATACTAATATTTATACAAAGCTTTACAGATAATTCTGACGTAAATTCCTGTTATAAATTATTTCGATCTTTAGATCTTCAAACTTTTCCTCGCCCTGGGTGGTCAAACTTTCTTTAAATGAATATTTTGCCTCTATTTATTCTCCTCAAGATAAATAACCTGTTCATTTGATATTCTTGATTTCAATGATATATTTATTGAACTTGATGATGTTATCATTCCATTGACTAGCTGCAAATCCAACCTCCTGGCTTATTCATCACAATTATCAGTTCATGTCCTAAATCTGTTTCGAATTATTACTGATTCTGGTTAAGTACAAGAAAAACGTTTTAAAGAAATTGTTTATTAATATCGCCATTCGAACATGGAATTCGCGACCTAAAGAAACTAAAAATATTGAAAAACTAAAAGTATTTAAAAATCTTGTTTAACCCTAGAACGGCCAAGGTGTGATCAATTGATCACCCTTGAAAAATAGTTTAAATTTTATATAGAAGTATAAGTGTTTGAGACTTCTCAGTTAGTGATTTTTCCTTTATGGATATACACTATCGAATCATGAAATAATTTCTTAAATATTCTCTCACACATAAACAAAAAAACCGTACGCGCGCGCATAAGCAAAAACTGTCTGTCTCAAGATTCGGCCGATTTTTGGAGCATCTCCAGCCACATCCACAGATAGCTCAACTCAGTTATCAAATCGNATTTCTATCATGATGCAGAAGGTGGGGTCTTCGAATAAACGATAAATTAATTGTTGTGTCAATGAACTTTTCATAATTGTCTAAACGTTTCTTCTAACGTTCCTTTTAACGTTGGACATAAATCATGTTTTTGTATTTCAACTACATGAATCATATGTTATCTATTGTAACATTTTTTTTATTTCTGTACTAAAACTATGTTATCTATTGTAACATTTTTTTTATTTCTGTACTAAAACTTTTGGAACACCCGGTATAAACTAGTTTGCATGTAAGAATATCTATGAAAATATGTAAATNTATGTGGTGCACATTCCAGCCCACAGTCCTCGAAATGCAATGTAAAATGAAACATTTTTGTTGAAATTACTTGTGTAAAATATGAGAGTCAATTTCACATTATATTTCGTTCCTTTTTACAGAGAAAAATAAATGGTGATCAATTGATCACACCTTGGCCGTTTTAGGGTGTACACAACCTTGGCCGTTCTAGGGTAAAGCAAAGATATATTTCTAGTAAATCATGGCTAGGACACAAGTTTTATAACAATGACTATACTATAACTTGGAATTACAATAGTACTCTAGTAATTTATCCATAGCCTGTAAGATCTGTTTTTATAATTTTTATGATTTGTATAAACGGTATGTGTTTTGTCAATTTATTGACGGTATTCATATAAATTATCAGTTATTTAATTGTGAACATTTATCTGATTGAAGAATCTCTTACCGTTTATCTTATCTTATCTATTATCCTAATGTATGGATCCGAGCTATCCTCAGAGTGTTATTCCAATCAGGTAATGAAAAAAAGCAAATAATTACCGTAAAATAGTTTCCTTTTCAAAACTATTATTGCAGTTTAAAAAAATAGTTTTTGATTAATTTTACAGTTTTATACGCTACAAACTTATTAATCAACAATTTGGTTTCCCGAAGACTCGCACCATCTTTACGCAATATTAGGGATGAATGTCTTTTGCTTGTAGTTTAGCAAAAACAACAAATTGACATATAATAAGAAAACTTGCGAGTACATCTCAAACCCTACATCTGATTCACCTATTCAAATTGATGGTTCAATGCTTGAGCATGTTGCATATGCCAAAGCTCTTGATGTGTATTTTAGTGATGATCAAATAATTTTAATACTTCATACCATGTAAAAAGTAACACTTTACAAGTCTTGAATCCTGATTTCCTTCATGCATGCATCCTCAAATGATGTTGAAAAATTAATGGTGATCAGAGAAGTCCTTGCAAATAGAAAATTGATACATCATTCAAATTTCCATTCAATACACCAACTAATTAGACCCAAGAAGCAAGCAAAACCAAAAGAAGCTATTCAAATAGCACCATTTTGATTGCATGAGTAATGAAAATTGCCAACTGAAGATTCTGATGATGTAGCTGAAAGAAATGCTGATAATGATACAAATGAATGTTCTTTATAAATAGAAGACTCCGAAGCTAGATATGGCACCGATTGCTTTGTTAGAAATTATATACACAGAGCTATTAAGACGAAATTGTCCATTTCAGAATAAATCAAAAATATGAAAAACAGCTTCACAAAATACAACTTAGGTTTGAGCAATAACTAAGTGCTGGAATAGACTTGTGATGACCGAATCAAAGTAGAAAGATCCATTGATGTTAACAAATTAGCTTTGTAAAGCATCTGAAAAAATATTTGTTATATTTGGTGTACATATAGAGATACACCTACAAATACCAAGTACATTCCTTTAATAAACAGTTGTAAATAGAGAAAATCACTGAAAAGTTAAGAGGTAGAATATGTGTCAGCAATAAAACGAAAAAAAAACATTTCAAGCCAAAAAAATTGCATAGGTCAACAAGCATTTTTTTGTAGTTGCTTATTCTATGGAATAAATGAAATTTTTTAAAGTTCATGTTATTTTTTTCCTTTCAATAGTTTGACTTTTGTTATGAGATATAATATAGAAGCTATTAAAATATCAAGCGAGCACATTAAAAAAAATTCATAACTTTGACTTGTGTTATAAATGTTCTTTTTCTTTGTTCATGAAGCGTTAATCTACTTTAATATTTATTGAAGCTATTTTCTTGGTACTAAATTTTATTGGTTTCGAACTACAGTAATATAGCAAATCTAACGAACGAAATATAATTAACGTAAATTTAGAAATTACTATAAATCATCTGCATTGCATGAGACTTAATGGTTGTGGTCCTGATAACTTAATCAATATTTTTCAAAGAGCATATGCTAAAGAAATGAATTTGCATTTATTAAATCATGGGCTATTGTATATATTTAATATATTTAGTAGGCCTTGATTAATAATATTTAAAGCAATTTCAGATTTAGAAAATTTACAGTAATTGTAAAAATCGTGAAACTACAAATATTCTATATCATGACTTTGCGAAAGCATTCGATTCTTTGTCAATTTAGAATTTGAGGAAGCGCTTTGTAATTATTTAGATAATAATAAGTGGTATTCCACAGGGTTCTGTCTTAAGAACGCTGTTATTCATTAATTTTATTAATGATCTTTCTGAATCCTGTCTGCTTAGCTTTCCGTACATAAGAGATGGAAATGGCGATTATTGTGAACTGCCCTGCTCCGCCCCACAGAATTTATGCCATCCTCATTTAAACGTGTTGACATCTGCTCCACATTGCCCCACGTTTTATATTCTACCTCTCCAAATTCGTTAACTCAAAATTTCCAAGTAAACTAATTTTTTTAAGCAGGGAACTTTTATTTAAAAAAATACTTTTACAATCTCTAAAATTGGTAATATCGTGCTTCAATCTCTCTTTACTAAAAAATGCATTTGCAACCTTGCGTACCCACTTTAGAAAAATCTTGTCCCATGACCGCCTCGACCTGCCCAGCCCCATCAATTGCCACTAATTATCGGTCAATCTCAAATTCTTCTCCAATAAGCAAAATATTCGAAAGGTTATCACATATTCCAATAACGGAACATTTAAATAAGTATAATTTATGATCAAACACGCAATTTGGATTTCGCAAAAATTTATCTAAAACGGATGCATTATTAAATGGCACTGAAAAATGGAGAGTGTCACTCGATTCTAATACATTTGTAGCTATAGCTTGTTTAGATCTCTCAAATGCTTTTGATTCTATTAATCAAAACATACTAATTGAAAAACTATCTCACTTATGATTTTTTGTAGTAGTAAGCAATTGATAACTAGTTACCTTAATCAAAGATTCCAGAGGTTTAAATTAAACGATATTTTTGGGAATGGTTACGGGTTTACAACGGTGTATCTCAAGGAACAATTCTAAGTCCTCTTATTTTTACTATTTATGTAAATGACATGAATTCTATAACTAATTTCAATTTGATCCAATATGCCGATGACACATGCATTTTCAGCGATAATAGATCAATAATTGTAAAAAATTGTCAAAATATTTTTGCAAACATAATTTGAATATTAATGAAGCTAAAACAAAATTTTATATTTACAGTCCAATAAAAAAATTGGTTGTTTCTGCAGTGACTTTGAGTATAAATAATATTAATGTTCCCAATGTAGAAACTTTCAAATATCTTGGGGTAGCTATTGACTGAAAGTTAAAATTCAAATCTCATATCAATTTAATAATTAGAAAATTAGCTATTGGTAGAAAAAGTATGACGCTACTAGTTAGGCAATTACCATCTGGTGCGACAATTCAATTTTTCCATGCCTTTATTATGAGTCACTTTAATTACGCAAACATGTTATTTACGGATCTAAGCGATGCCCTTTATAAAAAAATTTGATATCCAATTAAAATGGGCATTAGATATCTCAGTGAAAAATTCATCATAAACTAAGCATTACATCTCTAGGTCAATTCTCTTTCCAAAACAACTAGTTACATTGAATACCCTTATGACATTCATCAAGATGATTAGAAACCTACCACCTTATAATGTGATTAAAATGCCGAGATGTACTCACAAAACAGAATTCAAGATCAAAACTTTTTACATGTGTTAAGTATAAGAAAAAAGTTTTGAAGAAACAATTCAACTACAAAAGGATCTAGTAAACGAAGACGACTACTGGATGTGGCCCCTGATCCTATCAACACGGTTTAGTTCTTACTGACACTTCGATTTAAAATTATCTGTCATCTGGTAGAAAAAATGGGTTGGTCGAGAGGTGTAACGGCTCTTAAAAAGCATTTAAAAATCTTCCTTATGCAAAAATAAATATCTGGTAAATCATGGCTAGGATACATATTTTATAACAATGACTATGCTATAACTCGTTTCTGAAATATACTATAGTAATTTATACATAGCCTGGAAGATTTCTTTTGTATTTATATGAATTGTATATACACCCCTGGCAGAAAATATTGCCCATAGCTGCATATTATTGGTTACTTTTTGCAACGCGACGTAGTTTTTGCGAACACTAACTGATAACATCTTTTCCCAAAACAATGACATGAGCACCATAACTAGGGATATCCAGTGACGCATCTGTGTATGCGTATACTTTGCCAAGGTCCTTTGCATCATTATTTGCAAATCGCAACGTAACATAATACCAAAGGCTTCGAATTATCTTGTTCAGATTATGTATACTTTGCTCATCAGGAGTGGATTTAACTTTCGATAACTGTGCAACATCATATGCCAAATATATGTAATCCATAGAAGTTGGCCAATATGAGATCGAAATATTAGGGTTTAACAATTTAATTTAACAATTGAATAGGCTTTACTGGTGTCCCAGCTATCAAGTTCACACTGCTTAGCTTCATCAAAATTTTTGTTATTGGTTACGTGCACGTATACCTTTCCGTAACGAAGAGGTGGATTCCGGCATCGCACTGAACGACGTAAAGACATCACGGTGGTTGTACTGCTGTTTCCATGATCATTATTGTTAACATGTGTGTAGCCTTCCTCATTCTCAGATTCCGTACTATCTTCTGAATCATTGTCTTCCATGCTATCGCTCTGCTCAGGGGCGTACCCAGGATTTTCTGACGGTGGAACATCATTGTTATTATCTAATTCGGGACGAAGCCCCGCGAAAATTTTTGTAAATATTGAGAAAATAGACCCTAAAAAATGCATTTCATAATCCTAGATTTTAAATTTTTCAATTTTTTACGAAAATTTTTTTGATTTATCCAGTCAAAATTAAATTTGGAAACCTGACGGGGGGGGACATTCCACCATGTCCCCCCTGGGTACGCCACTGGCTCTGCTTGTCTTCAGTAGCGGAGGATGGAGATTTTGTGTCAACACTGCACTGCTTATCACTAGCCTTACAATCAGTTAGACATAGAGAACCAAGGTTTAATGCAAATACGGTGACACCTTATGTACTTCCAAGCGTGTTTAACAAGTACTTCTTTACCTTGTTGGCAAACTACTGTAGCCGTGCCATGCCAGAATTTGTTATCCCGTGATTTGTAAAGAACCTAGTCACGTCGAATAAACGTCACCTCCATTTTGGCGAGTTTTAGCTACTAATGATTTACGAATTCGCTTTGAACAATTTGCAGCCGAGAATGCTGTACTCACCTTATCTAGATGTCGTAAATGCTTGGCAACAACACTATCAATCGAAAAACTCGTCAACGCGTTATCATCTTCCATTAAAATACCTTTAATGAATGGGTTTCGACCGAAAATGACTTGATATGGCGAAAAACCCGCTCGATTAGGACAACAGTTTTTTGAGAAAACAGTCATTTTTAGTAAAGTTCGAACATTCTCATCTGGTTCTTCCATGGCGACCCGCTTATACATGTATGTGGCTTTTATCAAAGATTTATGTCGCTCAACCACCCCAGCGCTAAATGGGGTAAATGGGGAATAAGGAGCAGTTATCCCCATTACTATGGATAAATGATCGCATGCAAACAACTTCGTCTGAAGCAAATTCACCGCCATTATCTGCCAGAATTCGTTCACACTTTCAAATAAGTGTACCCCACTCAGACAGAAATGCATTAATAACTGTCGAACTTGATTTTAATGGCAAATTGATACACATACTGAATCGGCTATAAAGGCAATAATGTGCAATACCCAACAGGGATACTTTGTGTAATCGTTGCTGAGATAAAACAGATCAAATCCTAAGGTCTCATTAAACCTTGACGCCAATGGTAACGTAACAACTGGGCGTAAATTTGGTGTTCGAATTTTCTGACATATGTCACACTCGCGTTTGAACAAGGTTTTGGCTGATTTTAAAAACATTTGTATCTTTTGATGTGAAATATGACCAAATTCCTTGTGAATTTTTCAACCTGTAAAACTGTGTGAGAATTCACAAGATTAGGCACTTTATCCAATGGGCATAACTCAACAGCTAAATGCGAACTCCGTGTCAATTAAACTGGTTGCGAATTTCCATCAATTTGAATTTGCATCTTTCCTAGATTAATCGTAGCATTCATCTTCAAAAGTGATTTTAAAGACAACAAAAGTGGTAAAGGCCCTGGAAAAATTTGGACTGCAATGTAGCGAAATCCAACTAAGAATAAACCCATCTAAAACTCAATTTTGCTTAATTAGACATAAATCTAAAAATACTTCCACAAATAGTTCACAATTTAAATTGAAATATAATTACATATACATAGAACAAGTTAATTCTTTTAAAAATTTAGGTATCATTTTTTATTCTCAACTAAGTTTTACAAAACAAATAAATAGTGTTATTAAAAAATGGCTATTTCAATTAAGGCTCTTAGTAAAGTATCACAACAGTTTCCAACCACAGCAAAAATTTGATTTATTCACACATTAATACTAAGCCACTTTAATTATAGAAACATATTGTATACAGGCATAAATCAACAACTTTTGAATAAATTCAATGTGCAAATAAAATGGGCAAAAAAATAGCAGTTAATCATCTAGATAAGATAAGAGAATCTTTATTCAGATAAATAATGATAATTTATCTGAATAGCGTCATTAAATTCACAAATACACATATATACACTTCACATAAATTACAAAAGAAATTTTGCAGGCTATCGATAAATTACTATAGTACTATTTTAATAACGAGTTATAGTATAGTCATTGTTATAAAATTTGTATGCTAGCCATGATTTTCCAGAAATATATTTTGCTTAAAGGAAGATTTTTAAATGCTTTTTAAAAGATTTCAAATTTTAAATATTTTAAATTTCCTTAGGTAACGAATTCCAGGTTCGAATGGCGACATTAATGAAGGATTTCTTTAAAACGCTTTTCCTATACTTAACACATGTAAAAACCTTTGATCTTGAATTCGGTTTATCAGTAATTCCCGGTATTTTAATCACATTGTAAGGTGGTAGGTTTTTGCTCAGTTTGAAGAATGTCATACGGGTTTTCAATATAACTAGTTGTTTTGGAAAGAGAATTGACCTAGAAATGTAATGCTTAGTTTTTGATGAATTTTTCGCTGAGATATCTAATGCCCATTTTAATTGGAATTCAAATTTTTTATAAAGGACATCGCGTAGATCAGTAAATAAAATGTTTGCGTAATTAAGGTGACTCATGATGAAAGCATGGAAGAATTTAATTATCGCACAAGATGGTAATTGCCTAACTACTAGTGTTAAACTTTTTATACCTATAGCTAATTTTCTAACTATTTAATTGATGTGAGAGTTAAATTTTAGCTTTGAGTCAATAGTTACTCCTATGTACTTGAAAGTGTCCACAATAGGAACATTAATATTATTTACATTTAAAGTCAGTGCAAAAATATCGTAGTTGCTCTTATTCGGCTGCAAAATACAAGATTCTGTTTTAGCTTCATTAATATTCAATTTCTGCATACAAAAGTATTTTGAAAATTTGTTACAATTCAATTCTATAGATTCCGCTGCTAGGTGCATTGATGAATTATCGCTGAAAATGCCAGTGTCATCGGCAACTTTGGATTAAATTGCAATTAGTGATAGAATGCATGTCATTTACATAAATACTAAAAAGAAAAGTACCTAGAATCATACCTTGAGGCACCCCATTGTAAACCGGTAACTATTCTGAAAAAATATCATTTAATTTAACTCTTTGGAATCTTTAATTGAGGTAACTAGTTACTAGAAAATCCTAAGTAAAATAGTTTTTCAATTAGAATGTTATGATTAATCGAATCAAAGGCTTTTGAAAGATCTAAACAAGCTATAGCTAAAAATTTATTAGAATCAAGTTTCTGAAGCATTAAATAGTGCATCAAAGCTATATAACAGTAATACAGAAGTCAAGAAATTAACAAAACTTTTCTAAATCCACAATGCATTATTCATAAGTATATATTAACTACCTTCTTTAAAATATTTAATAATATTGTTCCATACTACAAATACAACTTTCTATCCTCTAAAATACTGCTTAGACATAATCATACAAACCCTAAAAATTAAGCCATTTTCATATAACAAGAAAATAATGAAAAATTCATTTCTCAACACATCAATAAATATATGGAATAATTTAGCTAAATCTATAAAACAAATAAATAAATTAAGAGTATTTAAAAACGAATTTAAGAAATACTTCTGCAGTTATGCAAAGGAAAGGCTTGAATACAAATGGTGAGCTTGAAATTTTATATTAGTGATTATTCAAAAGACCGCATCTAACCTAAATTCGCCATAGACCAAGCTAGGAATTCTAATTATTTTTGTAAATATTATTTTTGTATGTGTTTTGTTCCTTTATTTCTGCTATTTGAAGCTATTTAGAGTTGTAAACAGTATTTTGTGTTGTAAAAAGCAACTCTAAATATAGATATTTCATTTCATTTCTTACATTTATGAAATATATAGAAAACATTCTTTCACTAAAAATTTTTTAGATGTATGCAAGAGAACTAAGAATTTTAACAGATTATTGCAAATTTCTTTAATCGTGTACCAGGCATTTCTGAAATATGGTTAGCTAACAGCCATCCTGATAACATGTCTCATGAAAAATGCTTTTCGGTATTTAAAATGAGTTCTGTCCGACTACTAATATTTTTCAAATTGTCGTCATCTGACACATGCAAATTTCGATTTCTAAAAAAATTAGGCATATAAAAAATTTCTAGTTTCTATATTTCCTAAGTAAAACGTTCGTAAACATTGGTAAATATGAAAGATCTCACTTTGAATAACATTCAATAAATTCTGCTGAATTCACGTTTTATTATTCTACAGGTTATGAAATTTTCTCTACGGTGATCATAAAATATGGATTGTGAGGAAATTGGTGTAAAACGTACTTTCAGGGTATAAAGAGGTGCCATTTCCAATTAAGTTCGGCTTAAAAATCAATTACTCCCAATTTCGCTTAAATAGTGCACCTAAACACACGCACTCGAAATATTAAGCCTGTTCTTGCAAAATAGAAATAATGAATTCATTCACTAAAACCGCTATAAACGTTGGAATAACTCATCTAGAAAATGAAACAACGAAATATATTTAAAAGCAAAGTTAATTCTATGATTCTAGAACAAAACATTTCATGTAAATTAAACGGTTTCAAAATTTATAACCAGTATTATTGAAACAACGCAAATTATAAGACCAACTGAATAGAAGAAAAAAATCTTTATTCAGAGTTTACGTCAGCAACATATCATATATTGATTGCAAATCTGATTTCTGTTAGTTGAATAATTGGATTATAATATTTAAAATCCCTCCAATTGAATTCAATTATTTCTTTTCTAGAATTATAGAAATATCGTTTGGCAGTTTTTTTAAATATCTTCAAGTTTCAGCAGCTTGAATTCTCTATGTAGATCATTCCAAAATTTTATAGAGGTTTTAATAAATGAGTTTTTCATAAATATTTATTAATACATTTATATGAATTAGGCATTGAAGATTTATGAAGTTTTTACTCAATGTTTTGTATTCATCATTATTAATAACATTGAACATTTCAACTGTGTATTAATTTTCTTAAGGAAAGTTTCATTCACATCCGTATTAAGTACATTGCCATAATAAAAATGACTTAAGACTATAGCATGTATCAATTGAATTTTAGCTTTTGTAGGTAAAATAATATTGTTTTATAGTTTATTGATGTTTTCAGAGTTTACTACCAATATAATAATACAGTTAAATTTCTGAATAAATATTTGTTTCTATTCAATATCCAAGGTCGTCATCAGTCCGTATATAAAAATTAAACCGTTATGCATCGTGCATTACTTGGATATAGTTAAATTTTTCATTCCCCTAAAAAGAAATTAAACATGATGCTCACGATTTGAAAATGTCTATTGGTTAAAATTTCTAAAATATTATAATAAAATTCTCATCAAGACATTTTGAGCCAAATAACATTTTCTTAATGAAATGGATTATCGATGAGGAAGACGAAAGTTCAGGACTACATTTTCTCAAACAAATTCACAGAAATTCCCATTTGAGAAAGATTTGTTCTTATAAAAAACTTATTACATATAATTTCATTACACAAACAAATTTTCTTCTGTCAGTACAGTTTTCTGAACGAGTTCAATTTTATAGTTACTAAATGATAACATTAATGGCGAATTAATTTTCATGTATTTTGTCATTATTATATTTGTGTATTTGTTAAATATTGCATTGCATTTGTACGATTATGAATTAAATATAATGCGATTACAAGCCTATTTTATGGCACCATTTCTCTTCTATTTATATTCAACTACAATTTACAAATATATTAAATAAAAAATATTTAACAGTTATTTTTTCCAATTGAAAGGTTCCGAGTAAAAAAATTCTGCTTAAATTATAGGTTTTGCAGTAAACGTCAATACAATAGAAATATTATAAAAATAAAATTTGGAAATAATGCAAATCGAGATTTTGTAACAAACAAATGCGTCAATTCTAAATGGTGTAGTGCATACATTTCGTAAATTTATACATACGTAAGAATATATGAGAATTGTTTCGTTTTGCATTAGTTGATGACTGACATTTTGTGAAATTTACTACCATTTTGTACTTAAAAGGTGCACTTAGTAAACTGAATGAAAAACAAAGCTATGCAAACTTTATTATATTTATTTAAACGACATTGCACAAAGATATACAAAATCGCCCATAAATCGCACAATAAATTTTTTATGAAAACTAGTTTTTTAAATAGAAAACAAGATACACATGTTATGAACTCGTCTATTTTTAAACATGAAATGTTATAAGTTAATATAAATAATACATATTTTCAACTAAAATTACCTTTTGCTTTAAGTTCCCGCACTTAGTTAATACAATTCATAATTTATATATTTTCAATTTTTGCACAATTGTGAAGTTTTAAATACGAACAAAGAGAGAGCCTTGTCATGTTAACATCCTAAAACGAAAAACAAGGGCTTTTGAGCTGTTTTTAACTTGTTGAGTTATTTAAAATAATGCTTCCATTTTTTATCACACATTTTCGCGAAACATTATATATTATAATGCGCAACCTGATATAATTTGATTGATTGTACCAATCTTATGATACAGAAAACTTACATAAATAAAATTAAACATAATTTATTAAGCTTAAATAAATAATAAACCTAAAATCTGTAAATTTGATATTTTCTTGTAAATAATAACAAGAATCAGTCAATTGTAACACAAACATTCATTGACTTTCAGTAAAAACAGAAAAACAAAGTTCTATTTTAAAAAACGCATCTTCGCAAAGTCGAATATTCGAAGAATTAAAAATACACATGTTCAGAGAAAATTAACAAAAATTGCATGTAATTTGATGTAATATATAAATGCACATTTGTACAAAACTGAATAAATCTTCTAACATTATCGCATTTTAGAAACAGTAATGTGTCGATTCAAGGTCTATCAAAGTTGACTAGCATTTTGCCGACAAGGTACTGTTCGTTTTTGATCTTACGATAGAGATGGCGAATTTGCGTAAACTGAAACAAGCAAAACATAATTAATAACGCAATTGTAAATAAGGACGGGTAAAGTTTCTGGAACACCATGTTCTGCGTTTGAAGGTCAAACGAAGTTAGGTTGCCAAGCAGTGAAAACGCAACGAAGTAGGGAATGCAGACGAGGAACGTGAGGAAAGCGATTAAGGGAAATGCGAGTTGACAAAGTGTAATTTTCAGATTGTTGTTCTTGAAACCATTGTTAATGACAAGTTCGAGAGAAGTTTTTAACCACCAGCGCGGACCAATAAGAGTTATAGCGCAGAAAATTTTAACATGTAGCACGCCAAGTGCCCAGGACTGCCAAGGGAAAAACAAGGCGGATTGTCGTGGAAATAAACGGATTGGCATAACAACCACCAGATCAAAGAGAAGTCCCATTAGAAGAGGAATAATTCCAAGAAGAAACACTGCAGAAACTACAGTATTGAATCCTATCACAATGCCTTTTAGTATCCTATCTGAAAACAAACCCCATCCGGCGGAAGCCCATTGCGCAATAGCAATAGCCAATCGCGCAGTACCCCAGACGAAGTAGAGTCCAAACGCACATGTGTAAAGCTCATGAACACGCACATCTTGCATCCAAAGTCGCATTAAAAAGCGACCAATGAAAATTGGCAGCACTAAGAAAAAGCAAGAAGAGCAATAAAGAGTAAATGAAACACACGTGAGAAAACACATTAGACGAAGTGGAAATACGTTAGGTCTTGTATATGATACAACCCGAGTATTTGTAGGCGCTTGAAGAAACGCCAGATGAGCGGCCTAAATTCAATATAAGTATATGTAATTGAATTAAACATTCGAACTAAGCAACGAACATTTTAATCGTTATAATAGCAAACAATAAACATGAGCACTCAAGGACTCAATCAAAAGAAAGTCGCTATAGGAACAAAATCCTCAAAAATTCAGGCATGGAAACATTAAATATAAAATAGTGTAAATGAGTACAAATGAATGTTTCATTTCGGAAATCAATATCTATTTTCAGGTTAAATGCTGCATAAATTAATAATTTACTTACCTGTAGGCCTCCATCTGGATTTGGAAGCTGTGCATCTCGATCAGCTGGGGTAGGAAGAGGCCATTCATTTTGTTCTCCGAGTAAATAGCTTCGCAAAGAGAGCGCGTTGCCAATAAATTTCAACCAATGAAAAAGAGTAAACTTTAAAGCGGCATGGATATGACCTTGGTCTAATAATGCAGGTAATATCACCTAAATATATTCCAATAAATTGCCACAACTTTCACAGTATTTTAGATAGCAAATTTTGTCCTAATAGACAATTAATCAATTGTTTTTCATTAACAGATATTACTGTTTTTAAAATTTTTCAATAAATCAAAAGATTATTAAACTATAGGTATACTTAATACGTTATTTACATTTTTACATTTTTTCGTTTTTAGATTCAAAGCTCATTAACTCTTAGCAACCATCTAATTGCAATACAAAAATTTCGATTAATCCGCAACAATAGATAATTGAAAACATGCCATTTCGATTGAGTTCTAAATTAACTTTGCTTTCACAGATTTGAGAAACAAAACAGCGTTCGCATTTACTAAAAATAAACCAACTCCAACATTGATTCCGGCAAATGTAATAGCTTGGATTCGCTCAGATTGACAAACTTTCTTCTGACAGTAAATGTAGGTGAATTTTGTAAACAGTGATTGATGCTCAAACCAAAACATGAAATTATGAAGGGTCATAGAGATTTCAAGAACACTTCCACTTTCACCCATTAAACTTTCATGGAGGACTTTGTGACTATTAAATAACTTACACATGACATGCGAAGAATGAAAAACGAAAACTATTCAATTAATATACTCAATAATTTAGCTGAGTTGCGTCTTCTTAAAAAAGTTAGTCAAGTGATTTAAGACATTACCAATGGGTAAAAAATAGCAAAATACAAATTTTGGAATTAATAAAACGATAATTTGATTTAAGGAAAAAATCATAGACAAAATTAAAATGAAATACTTCTTGAAATAAAACAAGAATATTTCCATTGAGAAAGAAGCCCATATTAAATGCAACACAAAAAAATATTAGCAATAAATGTAAATATTTTTAAGAAAATTCAAAAATCCGCACCTGCAAAGATAAAAGTTCGAGTGATAGTTCGCTAACGGGTGCCTCTTCTGTCATCATCGTAACATGATAGGGTAAAAATCCAGGAAGAAATTTTGATATACTGCGAATGGGAAGAAGGAAAACTAGCAAAATTGTCATACCAAAAATTACGAACGAAACGAGAAATCTCCGTACATGCCGAAGAACTGGAAGGTGAATCATTTCATGGATGGGGTTGAAATCAGCTTCACTGAAATCTCGAATGAACCATAAGACCCCAGGACGAAGTATCTCACGCAGAATAAGAATAAAAGAGGCGTAATAGAAGACAAAAACCATTCCAACAATCCAATGAACAAACACAGAAGTAATGGGATAGATGTGAAAGTTTGAAATACGATCGCTTAGACTTGATCCAAACAAAGATAATGTACATAAATCTATCCACCAACCATTTAATAAAGGAAATACTCCCACCTATGAGGATTACATGTGAATACGCAACTAATACTATTCTATACAATAGGTAAAGTGATAAAATAAAAAAACATGAATTACAATACTTAACTGGGAAGGCGCACTCTAGCAGAATATTTGAAATGTAAAAAATGTTATTTCGAACGTGGTAAGATCCGCGCGTTTTAAACTTTTAGTTCCAGGCGGTATATAAATGGGAGAGTAATGAAAAATGTTTACAATTGTCTAATACAGTGTTAATGCTAAATTTGAGTTCAAATTGGGGAAAATACGTAACTAAAATTCCAAATGAAATTCTGATGATAGAAGTACAAAAAAATTATGGAGCCATATTTTGGCAATATGCATATCATTCGAAATCTCTTAAGCAGGCGCATCTTTCTGAACACTAAGATATGAAAAACAATATTTAGCGGGTCCAGATCCATATTAAGATAAGTAACAGAGAGTATACATGTTGACAATGAACGTTAACTTTCAAAATAAGATATATACAATAGACAAGATAATATACTCGCCACAATAATTCAAAATTTCGAGGTAGTTTACGGCTAAAACCTTGAAATTCAGGCCTCTTCAGGGCAATTAAAAATTTCCAACACGAATACTTTGTGTGAACAAACCACAAAACAAAACAGATATCCTGTTTGGAGAAATAGAAATACATGTTTCATTTTATATTTTTAATAGATTGAAATAAATATTGAAGTAAACGCCATATAAATGTAGTTGTTCTATATTAATAAGAAGTATAAAAAGCACTCTTTCTAAAAATAATGAATTCATAGACGTAAAGACACTATTTGATAAGCATTACCTCAACAAAGATGAGAAGTGCCACCTTTATAATAATATAAGCCACTCCAAATACTGTTGCAGCCTTTTGCCATCTTGTAAGTCGCACAACTCCAAAAACAGCCAACGATAAAACTCCAATAACACAATAGCCTGCGACAAATTGACCAACCGCTTCCAGATGAAATGATTTACTTTGAATGTTCAAAAGTGTAGCCGATGCCTTCCCAATGTGATAAGGACAGAACACAAAGAGGAACATAAACCCAGTGTTTAAAACAACCACCCAGAAAATATGTTCTAAAAATATCAAGGAACCGTCTAAACCAAGCATTCGATCCCATGTTAGCTCCTCAGCAGCGCGCTCCAAAATGTCTGCACCACCATTGTCAACTGCAGGCATGGCAGGCACTTCAGCAGCAGGCTGAGCAATAGCATCCTAAATGAATGCGCTACATATAAAAATTGAATTGTTATCACTTAATCGTGAAAAAATGCTATCCATAAACTATGTGGTTACTTCTTCACATTAAAACCATTATTGTATTGATTTGCGAAGTACATTTTATTACACTAAAATAATTTCGAATAAACCTTTAACATGTTTTGCAAATAACAGTACAGTAATAGGAATGAACTAATAAACGAGTCATTTCATGAGGAATTGAAGCCAAACACAAGAATATATATATATATATATANTTGTATTTTTAAATTTATTTTCTCCTTTATTTAATATCTTTATATATATATATATATATATATAAGGCTGTGTACGAAATTAAATAGGAAGATAGACATCAATAAAACAAAAATGAACTGCAACAATAAATAAAAAATAATTGATTTGATTAATAGAATCTCACACAATAATAATATTGCGATTCTGACCATTATTGCAACAGCTAGAGCGTGCGTATTTCTTAATGTGTAAGAAACAACCTACTTCATTTTGTTTGAATATTTCCGAAATAAATGTTTCAAAAATGAAGAATCAATTGTATCTTTCATAAAGCAACCAAAAATAAATTATATGAGACTGCACAATTTATAGTAATATAAAACAATACAATTAAATGACTAACTTGCTGTTCTTCCTGTTCTGGTTCTTCAGGAATATTACGTGCAGGTTGTTGCTGTTCTGGGATATTAAGCCACTCAGGAGTTCCACCATTAATAATTTGCTCTCGTAGCCATGCTAACGCGATAAATGCTGCAATTGATGCCACAACAATAGCGAATCCCTGAATAATATCAAGAAGTAAATGTTCAGGAGAGAAAAGACTGCGGAAAAGAGCAAACCAAGAGTCATGTATTCCAAAAAACACACACTTGTGAATACGATATGCTGCCAATGGTACTACAAATAACCAAGCTAAAGCAACTAATGTATAGTGCAACCATAGTCTGACGGCCTAAAACAACATTGTGACTAGCACTTACTTACGACAGGATAAACTAGACGAATACATCTCATCCGATCCACATGAATATTTACTTGATTAAAACTGGATGAAATTATATTTAAATCTGGTTTTGATTTTCTTTCAATAATTTTTCGGTTTACGTAGGATTACATGTAATGAAGAAAAATCTTTTTAAAAAAGCAATAAAAATCCTTGAAGATTCTTAGGATTCTTAATTATTAAAGATGTTACAAGAATGTTGATAAATTGATATACAAGCGCTATTTTAAATGCATGTAATTTAGGTCTCAGAAGAATAAAAGAAGTTATTTCTTAAAAACTATTAGGGAATACTGAGTACAATATATTTCACTTAAAAATTTCAGTCAATTGAAAGGTTTTAATGTTACTCAAGGACGGTTAATTTAGAGAAAGCTCATTTTCAGATTTTAAGGAAAAAAATTTTGGCCTCTAAATCTCGGAACTCACTTAATATTCACAGGAAAGAATAATATTAGAAATGAAAGTTCACTATTTAATATTTGTTATATTAAGGGAATATTCAGCTCATTGGAAAGCTGACGGAGCTATTTCGCCATACACTATATAACTGCGAAAAAATTTATTTTCTGTTTAACTATTCTGGTAAGTTTCTTGAAGCTCCTACTTGGTTATTATTGATCGGATTTTAAAATTAATTAATAAATAAGGGTTTATTTAACTATACTCAAAATTAAATTTTTAGTGACTAAAACCCGAGAAACTCAATTTGGATAATTTTCGGATATTTTTCAGCACGAAATGAGACAGCAGTGATGGGAGACTAAAACTACAAATGAACACCCCGTTTTATTTTACAATGCGATCAAACTTATGTATGCAAAAATAGGGAAAGTGCAAAAAAAATAAATAAGTAAAGTACACTGTAAGTCCGTAATTCAATCGACGTGGTAGGCCTTTTCGTTGGTCAATATATAACAGTAAATAAAATATGTACTGCATTCAAAGAATGCCAAACAAATAAACAAAAATGTATAAAATTATAGCAAATATATTGGTAGCATAGCTTCTTGAAAGGAAACAATGAAAGTTGAGGAAATATTCAATAATAATAACACTGCCGAACACTGACATTTTTAATAAAATAAAAATATGCCTATTAGGTAGAGTTCATTGTGCTGATTCATTGTCTCAGACGTCTAGATTTTTCTCTAGCTCTAATTTTATGTTTTTATTTAATCAGATTTAGGACAGTGGACGCATGTTACATATCAGCATTATAAGAATGAAGTAATTTAGTGTTTTTAAATAAATACTTCATCAAAAATTATTTGAGGTCATTTGCAGCTTTTTAAATGAAATTTAGTTGCAGCTAACGTATTGGCTCCACTCCCGTAAATGTGCTCATTAAAGACAACAAAATAAATGAATCGTTAGCCTTGACGCAAAGTGCAAAGATGACTCGGCGCGTGGCGCCACAACCCTCTCCGTTGTCTCATTATTTTGCTTTCACTGATACTTTTGAGAATTCATGGCGCACCGATCGTGTCTTACAGATCCAAATAAATCTTGCTATATATGTGGAGAGTTCATTTTCAGGTGTGACGATGTCCACATTTCAGCTCTGATACGACAAAGATATTTAGATTATTTCAAAATGGCTCTTGGAGACCAGGACAAAGCTTTTGCTCCTCATGCTATATGTAAAGGCTGCAATTCCAACTTGTCTTCATGGGAAGCAGGCATTTTCTACATCAATGTCATGTCGTGAACAAGCAGATCATTTAAATTACTGCAACTTTTGCAATATCTCAACTTCGCTTCCGCTAGTAGACCTCTTTCTTTCACAGACTGCGATGAAATCCCTGTACCAAGCAAATATTACCTGGAAATGGAAAGCGATTCGACGGTAGAGTGTGCTTCTAGATCAGAAAATGATGCAGACGGCCCGGGATCTTCAAATGAATCTACACAGATTGATCAGTCACAGCTCTCGTTAGGAGACTGCATCTTTCTTAAGATGATTCACACATCATATCCAGGATGCTTAAAACTTATGGCGTTCTAAAGCCAGGCACCTGAATTATAGTGTACCGGCATCGCGAAGAAAAATATGTTCCGTACTTTTCTTTCAATGAAACGTGGAAAATGGTTTATTGCTCTGACATCAACAGTTTGTTTCAGGCACTTGGAAAAAAACTCAGATATAAGGACCGAATGATGGATATTTCTTGATGGCTCAAAGTTTAGCATGAAAGGAGTCTTACTTCATACAGCTAATCAGTTTCTTGCACTTTCAGTAGCCAATTCTAGAGACAGCCAAGAAAGCTATGAAGTGATCAAATCTATGTTGCAACTGATTTATTACGAGAGATATCAATAGAATGTTGGAGGAGATTTAAAAATTATTGCCTTATTGACTGGGCTCCAACTAGGCTATGTAAAACATGAGTGCTTTTGTGTCTATGGAATAGCCAGTCTCGATCCCAACATTATGTTCGATCAGATTGGCCATTAAGGAACGCATTTGTCATTGGTGAAAAAATATTAAACGTATATTGCTTCCACCTCTGAATATTTTACTTGGAATTGTGAAAAACTTCAGGAAAGATGTGAAAGAATATAATGAAGCTAGAAATGTATTGCACGAACTCTTTCCACGATTGTCAAGTGCAAAACCAAATGAAGGAATCCGCGTTGGACCCGATATTGTCAAGCTAATGAAGAATGAGAGGTTTGAATCTGTTCTTAGTCAGAATGAGTTGCCAGCATGGGTCGCCATTATCAACGTAAAGCAAAATTTTCTTGGAAGCTATCGATCGATTGACTTTCAGAATTACATAACAGAAATGTTGTCTGCTTTTCAAGTTGTTGGAGTTAATATATCGCTGAAAATTCATTTTCTGGACAGTCATATTTCTTTTTTCCCAGACGATCTTGGGAAAATTAGCCATCAACATGGAGAACGCTTCAATCAGATAGAGCCGATGAACGAGTGCTTGCTGATTTTTGTTAACTGGTGCCGATAGTTTGCAACGCCTTTTCTCATATTTCATTTATACAAGTTGTTTGTGCATAAAATCTAGTCTATATTTTTCTCTTTTTAGCGATTTTTTAAATTAAATATTCAATGTTTGTGTGCAAATTGGTGGTAAAGTATCAAGTAAAACTTGTGGCTTGATTTTATGAATAACTTAGCTGGCTATCTAATTTTCATTTGGCTAAACAGAAAATAACACTAGAAAAAGTAAAAAACCTTGATTTTGAAAAATATAATACTTCTCAAAATCTAGACATCTAGGAGGCAAATGAGTATCATTTTTATAATTAGCGCAAAAAATTGATCTAAGCAGAAAGTGTTTCGTTCTATTAAAAATGTCAACATTCAATTTTGTAATTAGCAATCGTAATGATATGTACAAATTAATATAATTAGAAAATATTGTTAAAAACCTTGAACAAAGTAGTGCCAAGCCCTGTTAATAGAACTATTACTGGTAAATGATGCGGCATATCCTCTCGATAAATGGGGCGGAAAACAAATTTATGCTTGCAAACTTCGCAAAATTCTTTTTTAGAGTGTTTTAACCATTGTGTTAAACAATCCTGATGCACAAAGCGTATGCTGCCAGTGCAAAGACAAGGGTGAAACAATGGACTATCAGAAGACTCCTCGGCTCGGCATACTCTACATATTCTATCCTTGTCCTCATCGTCCGTTTCAATCATTATTGATAAAACTAAAAATAATTATTAGAATTATAATTATCTGAGTATAATTCCACACAGTAAATATATTTTGGGCAAAAAACGAAGATTTCAAATCTATTCCTTAATGGGTGAGCTCTTAAATAGACTTATTCATTATTTGGATTGTTCAATTAGGTACATGTCGATGTCATATAAAATTATAATTCAAATATTAAAAATTTTATGGTACATACAACCGAACGCTATGCTTTTTCAAATAAAATTAATTTTGTATTTCATATTAAATGGATACTGACTTGTGAGATCGGTGGTCCGTTCTACTAAAAAAAAATTCATGTCAAGATTATCAAACAAAGCATCAAAAACATTATCTATTTAATGGCTGTCATCAAGAATGTTGTAGCTGACAAATAAGATTTTGTTGAAAATCTCTTTTGAAAGCCTGGGAATCGTTTTTAAATAGAGCAGTCTGCGTTTACTGAAAATCAGCTCAACTGCAGTTTCATTTGTCGGAAATTTTCAAAGAATTGAACTTCGGTGTGCATATCTACATCCAATTAATATCATTGTTGACATTATCCTGAGCAAAAACAATTTCTTCGTCAATAAAGCAAATTGCCACCAGAACACAATTTTTTAATAAATGGAAAATTGCCCTTTACTGTATCAGCAAAAACATAAAAACCAGAATCTGTCGCCCTGGACTGTTCTTTGCCAAGGTGGTTATAAAATCCATACCAGATATATATAATATTAAGTAATTATGAAGAATTGAGATTGCAGTCAGCTGTTTCAACGTGGTTCACAAAATCTTTTGACCAATAAAATGTCCAAGCATCTTATTATCAAATCACCAGCTTTTTTGAGATGGGAAAAGTCCTCTTTTAATCACAGACTGACAGTTTGTAGCTTTGAATTCGATTAATCTAATTACTTGACATCTAGAGGCGTAAAGATCACTGATAAAGCTAGTGATTTTGTCAACAATAAACTCCAATGTCTGAACTGACATTACACAACTCTTCAAAATATAGTCTGAGTAGCCTTCATAATATCGATTACTAAAAGGACAGAATTTTCTTCTTAATAACTCTATCAATTCATCCATTAAACTAACCTACGAAATATTCAAGGCCTGATTTTATTAAAATTCATTTAAGAGGTAATACCAAGAAACGTATATGATGGGGTATTTAAAGGTCCCCGACCAAATGGAATATTGGCCAAGTACAACACACAAACATTTTCTTGAGATGATCGTTAGATTTCTCTCGAGCTATTTGAATATGCGTGGCAATTTTCCTCGATACTACAATTGTGTTATGGGGTGACGTAGGCTGGAAAATACACGTGCTCGCTCGGACACATCGTCACTAGTAGTTCTGTAGAAAACAAACCTTAATTGAAGTAATTGAAGACTTCAATAGGAGATATTCGACGTAAATTAGTTTGTGATCTGGTGATGAATAAGAAGTCAGTGCTTCTGTAAACTCTTGTCATGTCATCGACTATCTATATGGTATAATGATACAACTGTTGCTAGAAAGTTATAAGCTGGCAAAAATGAGAGTTTTGTTTTTCTTAGTTAGTTCAGATTAACAAATACAGAAATATAATAAAAAATTTTTTTTGATATCTTTGGAATCAATTACTGCAGCAACTCTGGCCGGTATTGAATCAAACAATTTATAACACATATGATTAATTTCTTATGACAATGATACATACAATAACAGGTTGTGTTTGTTTTCATAGAGCAACACTTCAACCCTTTTTCATTAATGTCTTACAGATTTGCAAAGGGTTATCATAAATTGAACATGGATGTGGAGGGCAGTCTCAAGCTACTTCAGCTTATATGTCATGGAACATTATTTTGCTGAAATAATATTTTTAATTGGTATTTATTGTACAAATCTTTGTAGCACAATATTCTACCTATACAGATCTTTACCATTTGGACTCTCACTGTGCTCTAGTGAGCAAAACAAGCCACAACAATAACACTAAAACGGTTTTTAACTATCTTGTTATAGTAATCTGTTGCTATTGAGGTACCATCATTGAGAAGTAACAAGAATAATAATAATAATAATAATAAGAGTCAAAGCAAATTTATTGCTGTAAATAAATGACAGTAAAAAAAGCTGCAAACTACAAATACATGTATTTACAAAATAATAATAAAATATATATTGAATAAATGTGCGTGTGTGTGTGCATATTTTAATTTTTTTCTAAATTTTTTGTAATTTTTTTCTACTCTAGTCTTATTATCTAAATTATTCCAAATGTTAGAGGCTGCTCGATGAAAACTAGGATATGAAATACTGCTACAAATAAACTTATGTCATCGAGAATTTTCTTTTAAGTAAGTATCAAGAAAACAAATTGATTGTCGGCCATATTTATACTTTAATAAAATGGAAGCTTCATGGAATTGTACTTGATATAGCGGGGATAATATATTATACTTTCGTCTGTATTCACTAACATGATTATGCTTACGTGCAAAATTTAATGTTTTTAATGCCCAACTAAACGTTTTTGATAATAAATAGCGGCTTTTTGAATTAAAATTTATAAATAAAAATGAACAATAATGTAATTGCGATAAACAAAAGGCATGTAATAATTGAACGTGATAATCTGGTCCAAAATTTCTGAGGTGGTATAAGTATCTAACGCCAGAAGCCATTTTTTGTAACTTTTGTAGGAGAAATTTATTGAATTTTAAATGTTTGTCAATATCAACACCTAAATATGTAACATGATCAGATTGTTTTATTGGAACACTGTTAACAATTAATTCG
>CABFPE010000385.1:411616-431554 GCA_900660155.1 Hofstenia miamia | reverse complement strand
GCAGAGGAAATAGAAAGGCTGTGGAAGTTAAAGAAGGTTGAAGTAGTCCCGGTAGTAGTAGGAGCACTAGCAGTGAGTAAGAAGCATAAGAGATACTTGGAGGAGTTAGGAGTACCAAAGTGGGGAGGAGCGGTAGCACAGAAGGCAGCATTGTTAGGAACAGCTAGAGTCCTGAGGAAAGCTCTCAGACTTCCTGGGAACTGGTGAGTTCCCCGAGCTGAGAGGGATACCAGCATGAAGCTGTGAGAAGTAAGAATAATAATGTGGGCAGGTAGCCCAGTTGGTAGAGACGCAGATTGGTAAGCTGAAGTTAAGCAACTGTGATCGTGGTTAGCAAAATGGATGACTTAGCTCACAGGGTAGGAAGCACTCTAAAGCCTTGGTTGGCAACTTCCTATGACAAGGGCAGTCCAAAATGAAAGCTCATGGGGAAGCAAGGATAATAATAATAATAATAATGAGTTCCCCGAGCTGAGAGGAATACCAGCATGAAACTGTGCGAAGTAAGATAATAATAATAATGACTATATTTAGCCGCTGAAGGCATACACTATAAAAAATAAAAACAAGTTAAATTTTACAGCAGCGAGGACAGTCACAGGAGATGAAATAGGAGCAAATGGAAGAGTAGGCGAATGAAATCAAAAGGATCAATATCCAATTTGTGTATGAGCAGTCGATTGAACAGGAGGAGATCACAGCGAGAGAGTGGAGAATTTGAGAAGGGCGTCTTTGTATGGCAAGGGAGAGATCCATTTGAAGGCACGCTTCTGGAAACGTTCCATAGAGGGTGTAGTATTATGGATTAACTGACTCTGCATATTTTTGTTAACTGTAATTAATATCTTGTTTGTTTTAGTTAGTGTGATAAAGCCAATTGATTATTTATCTGGCAAGTGTTTTCTATCACATCAATTTATCACACTACCTATATGGATCTGAAACTCTTCAAGAAGATCCTCCCTGACAGCCCCACAGAGGAGTATTTGTATTGGAAGAGGATGCTTTCACTGTATATCACTCATGCAGAGGTGCCAAAGGCTCAACATTTACCAGTTCTCTTAGTCCTTTGTGGGGCTAAAGCATTTCCTTACGTCAAGGACTGTTCTACTTATGCCGAAGCTCTCGCATGGTTTGATGATAAGTCAGTCAACACACTACTACTTTCATGATGCGCCATAAATTGTGTTCCTGGAAGCAGCTTCCAACAGAAACAGTCACGCAATATATGGACGAACTGAAGTTGCAGGTTAAAAAATGTCCCGTGCCAGCACTGACCACTGCAGAAAATAGAGACCTCCTTCTCAGTGATGTCTTCGTTTCGGGATTGCGATCAAATGTTATTCACCAGACTCCTTGAATCGAATGCTACTTTGAAGCTTGAAGATATTCTCAAAACAGCAGTGGCCATGGAAATAGCTATGGGAAGAAGTCGAGCAGGAATTGGTGGTTGCTAGAGCTTGGAACCAGTCAAAAATGGTGGTAAACAATCAACAGTCCAAAACCAACTTGAAATGCAATTGGTGTGGTAGAACTAAGCATGATCGCTCTAGATGTCCAGCCAAGTCTTCTACTTGCAAAAGTTGCGGGAAATTTTGTCATTGGAGCACTGTCTGTCTATCAGGACCGAACAAGTCGGCCGCAGCTGTTGGAGATGGTTTTGAAGAAGATTCGGAGTCTGAGCAAACGCGGCTTTCATCAGCGGTTCTTCTGGCAGCTATCCAGTCCAGCAGTTCTAAAAACATCACTAATGCTTATCTTGATGGGTTTAAGGTTCTCATCCTGGTGGACACAGGTTCTGATATTTCATTCATTTCCTCGGTTGTTCTCAAAACATGTGGATTACCCTTCTTGCCATGTGGTGGATCCTCAGTCTGCTGACGAATCTAGGGCCAAGATAATTGGAAAGTACTTGGGTAAGCTCCGCCTCAAAGACACAGACTATCAGGTTAATCTTTCAGTGGTGTGCAGTTTGGTTGTTCCATTGCTAGTAGGGCCCAATGTCCTAGCTCTCTACTCCATTGTCAAGTTTACGTTTGGAGGGAGTCTACCTCCCACTAACTTCAATCTGGCAGCAGTTGGTACTCTGAAGTGTCGACAGTACAGTATTATTCCAATTTTATCCACAGGGAAATCAACCGACTGCTGAAGGAGGAAATTATTCAGCTTAGACAGAGTCCTTGGCGTGCCCAATGGTTTTTCACTAACTGTCAGACGAAACCTCGTCTAGTTATCGACTATTCTAACACCATAAATTGTTGCACTCATTTGGATGGATATCCCATCCCTCATATCCACAATTTCTCAAGAAAGTGGCGAAGTATGAATACTTCAGCCGAATCGACCTCAAGAGTGCTTATCATCAAGTTCTGCTATTGCCAAGTGAGTTTCCCCTAACAGCATTTGAAGCCAGTGGTAATCTATATGAGTTCAAGAAGCTTCCTTTCGGGTTGAAGAACGCCATCACAAGATTTCAACGGAACATGGATTACTTTATCACTGACTACAAATTGGAAGGCACTCATGCATATCTTGATGACGTAAATGTTGGCGGAGACTCCAAGGAGGAGCACGATGCCAGATTAGCTAGCCTCCTATTGGCAGCGAAAAGTTTTGGTATGCAATTTAACAGAGACAAGGTCACCTCAATATCGTTTCTTTGGGCACATTATTTCTGATAGAACTTTGCGGCCTGACCCAGAACAATTCAAGTCACTTCAAAACTTTGCTACCCCAAAGACGATTAAGGAGATGGATCACCCCCTTAGTTTCTTTGCCTATTACATGAAATGGATTCCAGGGGCAGCAAAAATTACTGAGACCATATCCTCTGAACAGTATGCTTTGAATGCAGGCAAATCTCGGTCACAAACTGTTGCTGAAGCGATCTCTCAGATGAAGTTGTTATTGGTTGAAGCCTGGTTGGTATCTGTTCAACTGGAAGTTCCTCTTACATTGGAAACGGACGCTTCTGGGACCACCTTGGGAGGATCATTGTTGCAAGAGGGTCAACCAGTTGCCTTCTTCTCTCACATTCTCTCCCAATTAGAGAGAAATCATTCAGTGGTGGAACAAGAAGCATGTGCTATTGTGGAATGTTGCAGGAAATGGCGTCATATGCTCCCCGCGGTTTCCCACTTTAACATTGTCACTGACCAGGAAGTGGTCTTTTTCTTGTTTGATTCGTGAGGTTTATCAAAGATCAAGAACAAGAAGATTCTGCATTGGCATATTGAGCTATCAGAATTTAGGTTCAACATATCTTATCACACTGGACCTTTGAACACGGTCACTGACGCTTTATCCCATTGCAGATCAGTACGGAACATTGATAACCTATTTATGCTGCATCAACAGCAATGTCATGCTAGAGTCACTCATATGAACCAATTTGTAAGATCGAAGAATCTTCCATTCTCATTGGAGGATGTTCGCAATGCTGTCAAAAGCTTTAGGGCATGCTCAGAAATTAAACCAAGGTTCTACAAACCTGAGCAAGGTCGCTGGATCAATGCTACCTGGACATGGGAGCGTCTCTCAATGGATTTTGTTGGTCCTCTCCCCGGACAACATCCAAACAGTTTCTGTTGGGCATTGTGGACCCTTTGCCTTTGCTTGCCCAAGGATAACAGCTGCCATCATCATAAAGCATCTCATCAACCTTTTTGTGATTGTTGGGTCCCCGTTATCAATTCATTCTGACAGGGGAATGCAATTCGAAGCTCAGGAGTTGGGACATTTTCTCTTGCAAAATAACATTATTAAAACAAGAACAACACCATATTGACGACAGGGGAATGGTCAGTGTAAGATGAATGGGACTGTTATGAAGACAATTCAGGTAGCCTTACATTCGCAACAACTGCCTAAAACTAGCTGGGAGAAAGTATTACCTTGTTCCCCCGCCGCTATTCGAGCACTTTTGTGTACAGCCACCAATTCTATACCCCATGAACGTTTCCTTGGATTTCCAAGGTAATCCTTCTCAGAAACAGAGCTTCCTGTTGGTCTCTGGCAATGAAATACTCTTGAGACAACAGGTTCATCAGAAGAATGACCCTTTGGTGTGCTTCATCGAACTGGTCGAGACATTGTCATCAAATTTTGCCAGAGTACAACATGGAGACGAACGGATTGATACTGTGTCTACCCGAGATTTGACTCCCTGTCCAGCATCAGAGGAAGTAGTGGAAACCAAAGCTCCCAGTGTTGACAACGAGTTGGATGTCAGTAAAGAATGTGCTGGTATTCCCCCAGATGTCAATCTTGCAGATGATGACAGGAAACTTTCTGAGAGTCTGGAACAAGTCAAACTTCAAACAGACCATTCAGGAGTATCCTATCCGCCTCGAATTAACAGGGTATTGAAAAGTTTAGGGGCTTACAATAGACTGGGTCTCAAAGAAGATTCTTTGATATTGGAAAGTCGAATAAGAAGTGGACGTCTCACAAGGAGAGATGAATCTTTTCTATAAAGAGGGGAAGACTGAAGTATTATGGATTAACTGCCTCTGCATATTTTTGTAAACTGTAATTAATATCTTGTTGTTTTAGTTACTGTGATAAAGCCAATTTATTATTTATCTGGCAAGTGTTTTCTATCACATCAGAGTGGAACAAGGAACGGGTAGGCAACAAACAGGAATGTACTTGAACAAAGAGAGTTTCACAGCAGCCATGGAATTAAAGGGAACATTGCAGAAGAGGGCAAAGAATGAGAAATTAGCTTTGCGAAGACGTAAGGACACATAACCAGACCAATTAAAGTTATCAGCAAGTTGAACTCCAAGTTAGGAGAAAAGTTCACAGGAAGAGGAAGATCAAAAGGGGGAGATACAGAAAAGGAAATACCACATGTCTTGATTGGGCTAAAATCAAGATGATTAACAGAAGACCAAGTAGCCAAAAGCTCAAGATCAGAGGTAATATTGCAGGCAAAAGAACTACCAACATTGAAAATCGCGGTGTCATCAACGTACAGTAGACAGGATGAGTTGAGGATAGCTTGAGGGAGGTCGTTGATAGCAACAAGGAAGAAGAGAACAGCAAACATGGAACCTTGAGTAGAAACCACTAGAGACAAGAGCAGGGGAAGAAATAGAAGAATAGATTTCGATACACTGACGATGATTGGACAGGTAAGACTGGAAAAGTTCGATGAAATCAGCAAAAAGCCAAATAAAAATAATTTGTCAAGAAGGATAGAATAAGGGAGCCAATCAAAAGCTTTAGAAATGTCTAGAAAGATAAGGCAACCAGGATCATTACAATCAGAGTGGAAATAGCAGTTCTCAATCAAAGGGAGCAAGTTAGTGATGGTAGAACGACCTGAAAGGTTACCATGCTGAGAAACAGAGAAAAGGTGACGAATTTTAGGGAACACAATGAAAGACAAGATGCTCAAAGATGGTTGACAGCCGAGAAAGAATAGCTATTGGATGATAAGAAGTGACTTCAGAGGAGGGAAGCTGATTGGATTTTAATAGTGGAGAGATCCAAGATGTTTTTCAGCAAGGCGGAAAATGCTTAGAGGAGCAAATGTAGGAGAAGGGATGCTTTAAATGGAAGAGTTGAGGAAGTTTCATGGATAACAAAGGATGGGACGCCATCAGGATAGCAAGGACCAGACAACTTGCAGGACTTAAGCATGAGGGAAATATCATGGGCGTTGAAGACGATGTCACATAGGGGAATCAGCAAAGAGGTGACAGGAGGGCCAGGACAGAGAGAAACAGTATCAGAGAAATTCTAGGAGAAATAGGCATTGAAGAGATCAGTTTTCTCCAGATCCGAGTGGGCAGAAAGGTTTGGAATGCAGGGAACGCAAAAAAGCATAAGAGTCTTGAAGAGAGCCAGATGAGAAGCTGGACAACAGAGAGATTTTGTGAAGTTCCATGAAGTTGATGACGTTTTCAGCGAGGGAAGAGAGTTTCGAAGAATTGGAAGGACTGTAACAGGGTTTGAAAGTTTCGAGTTTATTCAAAGAGTGTACAGTAAGGGATGAGAAATAGAAAGGGAGAGAAATACGCTTTTTCGATGACAACGAACAAAGGATGAAATAACTTGGTGAAGGAAGGTGTACCAGTCATCAGCAGAGAAAGAGTCATTAAAAATGGGGAATGAAGAAGAGAGAGCAGCATTTAGAGATACAAAGTCACTGTTAGATCGAGCATATTGAGGAGTGACAGGACAAGCAGATGGGGTAATAGAATTGACAGACAGACTGAAGTGAACAAATGAGTGATCAGACAGTTCAACCGAAGATGAGAAGTGGGAAATCCAAGTTGACGAGAGAGAGTGATAGATTGATCATGAAAGTACTCAAGCATCGATGAAAAATCAGCAAGGGGAATCCGAAAAGGACTGTTGGAAGGAGGGTTGTAAACACAGAGAAAAGAAACAATGTGCTCACTGAGAACAACAGCACAGCTGCAACAGAAATCAAAGGAAAAAGACTCAAAGGAGAGGGGGCGGATGTCAAGGTTAGGGCGATGTGAGGCAAACAAAATACCACCATGACTACCACTAGAGCGATCCATACGACAGAGAAATTTAAGTGCGGAGTTAGGAAAAACAACACCGACTGATAATATTCACGCACATGAGTGAATCTTGGAACTCTAGCAACTGCTTCAATGATCCAGTTAGAGATTTTTTCAAATTTATTCCATTTAGTCAAATGTTGTCCAACAGTAAAAATGAACCATAACTAATAGTACCATAAATGTGTGAGCAAACATACTTAATCAAGAAATCTTTGGGAATGCAATTAACAAGAACAGCAACTCTGGTCCTTAGAGTAGCTAAACTACGAATTTTGGTATTGAGAAAATTTGAAAAATCTAAGTTGTAATTAAAACTGATTTAGAGTTAGATATTGTTTTTTTTGTCTACTGAGACTACTGAGATTTAGTTCATTTTTATTAAACCATGTTGTTATCTTAAAAAGATCCTTTGTAATTTTTGAAACAGCAGCTTTTCTACATTAATCAAAACCAAAATTTCTCCTTAATTATGTTTTTTAGGCACTCTTTTGTT
Source organism: Hofstenia miamia (assembly GCA_900660155.1). NCBI lineage: Eukaryota > Metazoa > Xenacoelomorpha > Acoela > Hofsteniidae > Hofstenia > Hofstenia miamia. The sequence continues at coordinate 424,516 of CABFPE010000385.1, read as the reverse complement.
ATATTTGGGTGAGCAATAATTAGTTCTTTAGTCTTAGCAATATTCATTTTTAGATTACTTTTTTCTGAAGCTTGAATGGTGTTCTCTACTGTTCTTTTTATTCTTCAAAGTCTTCATCAGCAGTTTTGTGTCTTATTTTTTCGATTACTCTCATGTCATCGGAGTACTTGGAAATATCAGCGATGCTTCTATCAGCATTCAAACTCTCATTAGATATTTCATTGGTTTGGTCAGTGAATAAGACTCCACTCAAGAGTCCTCCAAGGGGAACACCAACAACTATTATAATTTCTTCTGTAAATTTATCTTTTTCATATTGTATTCTTTGTGACCAATCCTTCATGTATTCCCTTACCCAATCTGATAACCAAGATGATGTTTTGCCTATATTATTTATCATTTTGTTTTGTAGAATTGTGTTAAATGCACTAGAATAATCAAAGAACACAATAATAACTATTGAAGTATCCGCTAAGTTTAGACATGTGCATATAAGTTGCATTGTAACATGTATATAACAATATATCTACTGTCCCTCTATGCTCTTTATACGCAAACTGATATGGATCCAAGATCTTCATTTTTTGCATATATACGTCTACGACACACTTATCCATAACTCTTGCAATAACAGGCGTTACTGTAATTGGACGAAATCATTTTAAATGTTCTGGAATTATTTCAATCTCATTTGTGGTTTTCGGCACTGATGTAATCAAATCTTTCTTCCACTTTTCCGTATAAATTCTTCTCAAAACAGTTATTGAAGATATTTGCATATATTACTGACAGAGTTTCATTAAAATTTTTATATACCCATGTGGGAATATCTGATAAACGTTTAGATTTATAGCACTTAATGTTTCTTAAAAGGTCCCTTATTTTCTTCACACTAACAGTTGAAGCATCTTCATTGACCACTTGTATTTTCAATTCCTCATCGTTTACTTTTTCTTCATTAAACCTAGTAAAGAAGTAAGTACGCAGTTGTTTCATTGAGCCTAACTTCTTCAATTTTTGGATTCAACTGGTTATTTATTGCATCATAAATATTTTCTTTGCTCATTGCTTCAATTTTCTTCCTTCGATTTAGCTTGACACATTTAGAAATTTGTCTTTGTAAAAAATTCCTCTGTTTTCGACTACCTCTTTTTAATGCTATTTTCTTAGCTAATAACAAAGAATCATCTTTGACCTTTTCTGTTCTATATGAGGAATGACAAATTATTCTGATTTCAGAAACAACTCCCAACATTTTCTCCTCTACTTTTTCGACAACTTTGTTAAGATTGTCATCCTTTATTATTGGATCCCAGTCTACCCTGCTCAAATTTCTTCCTAATTTTTCTTGATCAAACGAGAATTGAGATTCTTTATCTTTGAATTTATTTGCAAATTTCGTTTTGTTAGTGATTTTTGGAATCCCCCCCAAGCTAAGGTGAAACATGATATTGCATTCCCCTATTGGTAGTTCATATCCAATGCTATAAAATTCAGACTTAGTTACATACACAATATCCAATTGCGATTTATTAGGTAGAAATGTGTCTGTCTACGCAGTTTTTAAATCCCATACCCTCTAAACATTGAATTTTCTTTTGATTTGCTTCTCCTGTAATGATAAAAAATGCTCGTTTGAATCGTTGTAGATATGACATTAAAGTATTCCTGATTATTTTGTCAGCATTCTTCTTTTTACGATCGGGTGGTAAATACATATTTATAATGATAACTGTTGTAAACAGGGCTGGCAAATATTTCGGTCTACTTGCTATGGCTAGCAACTTAATGTTTCTCATAGAGATTTCATGCAATATTTTTGGCTTTTGATTGGCCCATTTTTTGTCACCATATGTAATTAATCTTACGAGACATTCTTTTCCCACAATATCACAATTTCTGTCTAAACAAAACATATAATAATTTACAATATCCAATGTTTCATTTTGTGTCTCTTGAACTAATTTAGTTTCCTGTATATTGACTACAGAAAATTTATTCCTTTTAATGTAACAGTCAAAATATAAGAAATTTTTCCTTAAACTGTTGATGTTATGAGAAAAAAGTATAGTAATGAGTAATTTATTTGTCAATATTGCTGGATATTAACCCATTTTTTCTTTCATGAAGTCGAAAATTTATTATTCGCAAGTTCTTTGGTTCAACATTCTTTTCATTTAATATTTCTTTTCTTTGCCTTAAAGCAGCATTTTCCATTTCCAGTTCTTTTTTATTAAGCCCCTTGGATAAATATAAACTATAATTAAATGGGTTATTACTTTTTAATTTACTAACATTTCCTAGAATAGTTTTTACAGGTATTGGCTCCTTGAGCATTATCAGTAAAGCCCACTTTTATTTTTGTAATATTTACCCAGCCTTATGATGTCAGACAGCTGACTTTCATTAAAGTAACAATTCAAGCTACTAAACAACTTACAGACGTTTTCTTTTTCATCATTTGCATGTTCTGATCTTGACAGACGATCACTCTCGGTAAAACCACGAATTCAAATTTCATAGTTATATTGGCTGTCCAATTCTCTAGAATTTATTCTTACACTACTTTCTTGATTAGAGTTCTTCAAAATATCAGAGTATTTTTTTATTTCATTTACTGCTGTACTTATGTAAGAGACATCCGCCTCAATTTTCCCTGCATAATTTCTAAGATGGATTTGTTTATTCCTGTTAGATGGAAAATGTGTTTACACATCGTACATTTGATTTTTCATCATTGGCATCCACTTTGTTTTTGCATATATTGCAGCCTGTCGCATATTTTTCTTTTGTGAATTGTGAACAACAAATTGTATTTCAATTCATCTTTGTGAGTGTTGATTGCCTTTTACCACATTGTATGCAAAAAGCATTGCTTGACGATTTTACCAGGCACACTAAGTCACTGTTATCACGTGAAATGAAAATTTAATGCAAATAATATAAAATAGAGCCAATTACTTTTCCAAATCTCTGCTTTTAAGAAAATGTACCTTTCTGACGAGAGCCACAAGAATTAATTTTCAGTTGTAATTCAAAAATCTTGTCCGCTTTAACATCTCGTATTTCTAGTATTTGAGTTGCAGTGGGGAGCGATGAGAAAACCGACCATCACTGACAACTATTTATATTATATATATATATATATATATGCACTATTATACTTCAAAAAGAGCTGACTAAATATTTACACAACTATCCACATACTTTCGTTTTTATTGGGTACAATATTAAAAACTACTCTTTGCTGCCCTGCCTATAATGTTACTGCTTGAATAGCAATGGCTAACCAGAGGCCAAAATATCACCCATAGGCTTTAAGCCCTTTACATCACCCCACCATTTAAATAAATATTAATTAATCAGCAATTGCAATAACGTCGATAATAATGTATTCTCATTACATTACAGAAATCAGTCTTTGGTATATTTATTGTACTGCATAATTTGAGATAGTAATTCCTTTGCTAATTCTATGATCAGAGTAATAGCATTTTAAATTTTTCCATATTAATTGAAATTCGATAATGGAAAACACTGAATTTTCTTTGAATGTATGCATCTGCTCAGAAACTCATTTATATCATATAGATCTATTAAAATGAATACGACATAGAACAGAACATTATTGAATACATTCAAATGAATACATAATTAGATTAGTTCATTTGCTGCACTAATAAATCTTGAAAATTAAGTAGAATGCTTATAATATGGGAGCATTATCCGTCCTATAGTTATTGATAATGTAATTAATTTTTTAAACCTCAATGTTATTTTTTTATTTAAAGAGGCTTTGCAATGTGCTTTCAAATGTATTTAATTATTTATTCTGTGAAAATATAATTATTATTATTTATCTATGACGTAATTTATAATCTGTGATGCATTTCAAACTTATTTTAAGAGACAGTTAAATTAATGCTGAGAGTTAAAGACTTTTGGAATGAACTATCAATCGTATTTAGTTATTCAGGGGGAGTATTTTTTCGCTGTACGACTAGTTACTAGTATCAAATTATCAAAGATTCTTCGGATAAAAATCTTTCAAAAATCGTTTGTTGAAACGAATTCAAATTATTCTAAGACTGTTTCATTTTCACTGCAGGTAATTAATTATTGAAATAAGTGCAATGGTGAAATATATGTACTAGTTATGTTTGTTATGATTATATAGAAATATTTTGAATTGCCGTTGATACTGAGCGAAGCTCTCAAAAAATATTTGTCGGTAAAAAATGACCAACTTTGATAATATTTTCATTCTTCAACTATTTGTTTTATGTGGTAAAAACGAAATTGCAGAGCTTTGTATGCTTAATTCTTGCTTGCAAGAATCCCTAATCTTTTTTAACCGCATATTTATATTGTTGCACCAATAAATAACCTGTTGACCATAACTATAGAACAAAGTCAATGCTTTATAATTGAAATAGGGCGAATATATAGAATAGGGAGAAATAGCTGGCAGACAAAATAAACACTAATATGGGGTGAAAACGATGAGAAATGCAATAACATACGTAAAAATTTGAAAAATGATAGATATAGACCGATAACTTTACAACCAAATTCGTAGCACGCGGTGACATATGTAAGGCCCAATAGCAGAGAAAACTTGGAATTTATAATTATTAAACAAATTACAAGATACTATTATTATTATTATTTATTATTATTTGCTTTATTTGCAACTATAAACTACAAAGAGATGTTTGAACAGAGATATATGAACAGAGTGGTTCTAATTAAATTAAATTATTTTTGTTGCATACTTTAAGTCACATCAAAATTTGCGGAATACTCCTTCCTAGTTTTATCAGATTGAAATAAGTATTGTTGCATATTGTGTTTAGAAACAATTGAAGTTCTTAGCTCATTTGGAAGAGAATTGAATATATCTGCAGCTTTAGATAAGAAGGAATCCGCACCAAAACTATTGTTTAACTGAAACAACTTTATGTATTTATGTTGACGATGATTTAATTTTAGCTTTCTGTAGAACATATCAGATAGAAACTTTTTCTTCCCTGATATGATTGCCATAAAATACAGATATGTGAGATAAATGACGTATTTGGTTGGTTTCAGAATTTTGAACTCTTTATAAAAGCAGGTTGTGTGAGAGAATCTTGGAGCACTGGCTATTGTCTCAATTATTCTATTAGACATTGTCTCAATCTTTTTCCACTTTAATTTGTATTTACCAGTAGTGAGAAGAGATCCATAGCTGAGAATCCCATATGTCTGAGACCGAGCATAATCAATGAGAAACTGATGAGGTATATTGTTTTTTATTAGGTTAATTGTAGCTCTAAGTACTGCAAGCTTACGGATTTTACAATTTAGAAATTCAGTAAAATCTAGATTGTTGGTAAAAGTTACCCCAAGGTAAGTAGCTTTAGAAGAAGAATTATATAGCGTTGTATTATCTACTATGATGTTATACTTATTGATTAATTCAGCTTTGTAAGATTTTTCCAAAATAATGAATTGTGTTTTGTTAATATTAAGTGTGAGTTTGTTTGTTTGAAGCCAAAATTTAAGTTGAGCAAAATCTTGTGATAATAGTTTTGAACAGGTAATTTTGTTATCATGACTAAGATAAATACATGTGTCATCAGCATATTGGATGGACTTACAATGGGAGAGACAATCAGATAAATCATTAATGAATATGTTGAATAGCAAAGGCCCTAGGATGGACCCTTGTGGAACTCCGCGTATAATTTGTTGATATGCTGAATGGTATGAACCGATTTTAACTGACTGAAATCGATCACTAAGAAAGCTTTCCAACAATTTCACTGCATCATTACTTAGTCCGTATTTATGAAGCTTACAAATTAGTATATTGTGGTCCATGCTATCAAATGCCTTAGATAAATCAATAAACAAGATACCAACATGAGAAAGTTTGTTTAGGCATTCCCGCCATTCCTCAACACTGCAGAGTAAAGCATCTGTAGCAGACCGATTTTTAGTAAATCCATATTGGTGTTTAACAATTATGATATTAGCAGTCATATAATTTTGGAGTTGTTTGTGTAAGCTTTTTTCGAGGATTTTAGCAATCAAATGCATAACAGATATTGGTCGATAGTTTCGGGGAAGGCTTGGATCACCACCTTTGTGGATAGGAGTAACAATTGCAATTTTTAGAATTTTTGGAAAATAGGAATATCGTATACAGGTGTTTAAGATATAAGTCAAGTGTGTTATAGTGTGGATCAGAGCAAGCTTTAGTATATAGTTAGGTATATTGCATGGACCTGTTGATTTGAAATTGCTCATTTGACAAATATTATCTAGGACTTCTTTTTCACTTAAGAAGTTAAAATAGAACTGAGAATTCCTATATTCAATTNCATTACAGAAATCAGTCTTTGGTATATTTATTGTACTGCAAATAGTTTATTGTAATGAAATTGTTGCAATCAAAGAGGCATGAGAGAAATCTAACGTGGACTTAAATCATTCGAACAGCGGCTATAATTCATGATTTATGTATTTAATGTGAAAATTTTTACCGAAAAAAGAACAATTTAAATGTCCATATATATTTCAAATATTCTCTATATTTATACACAAAATAGATTATGTACTCAACAAAGCGCATGTATTAGTTGTTATAATAATACGAATAAAGCACATTGAATATATATATATATATATATATATATATATATATATTTGAAAAATGGGTCTAAATATTATTTATATATATATAGTCCTGTGGAAAAGTTTGGAAACATTTTCTAAAAATCATAACTTCAAATATTGTTGTTATTTAATATGATCAAAACTCATGACAATTTCAACATTATTCAAAATAAAGTTCCACACATTATGGCTCTCAAGAACACATCAATTCTACAATAAACTGGCAATCCGCGCAACACAACCAAAATCAGTATTTTAAAATGGATTGGTCTTCTAGATTATTTGCTTGGGAAATTCAGGAAATATTACAATATTGTTGGGATCACGTGAAANTTGCATAAATATACTTTTATATCTCGCAATTTGCTTAATAAAAGATAATATTTTTTTATAATTTCTATGTGCTATTATCCTTAAATATATACCGCGTGCTATGAATTTGGATAATTATGCAAGGTTATCGATCTGTATCTATTATTTTTTAAACCTTTTGATTATGTTATGGCATTTCTCATCAGTTTTGACCCTATGCTTTGGGTTTGTCCGCGTGTTCCGCAGGCATTCTACTCTATATCTTTGCCCTAAAATAGACCACTATCGTTACAAATAGATTTCATTTCGAGTTCAAGCTCAAATATTGAGGATTTCTTTTCCGCGGTTTTTTGATCGGTTTTTATGAATTCTGAAGTAACTATTGCTCGGCAACCGTGCAAATGCTACTTCTGTTTTTTCTATGAAGAATGTATGAAATGAAACGCGATATTAACTTATTTACAATCTTGGACATTATTTGTCAAATATATAACTTACCTACGTCAAATATTATTTTTAATGATACCAACTTATCATATTTCTTTTGTTTTGAATTTAAATTACTAACTTGTTACAGTATATAAATTTTGATTTAGCACTAGAAAATTATTAGTGTCATATATAAATTGCATTTTACACTAGACAGGTCAATACATTTATTTAGTGTATTCATTGAAGGGTAATATTTTAAAATTTGGAGAGGGTGGATAACGGATATACATAAATTTGATTAGTAAAATTCAAATTTTTAGTATTGATGTAATAAAACTTTAAATTGATAGGTTTCACTGTAATAGACAAACATCGAGATAATTTGCGCTTTTGTCAATGGAATGAGTCATTTACAGCGTTGATAATATGGCAACGATGCTGTAATTGTAGCAGAAAAAATATTGAGGACTTTGAAATCAATTATGGCCTGTATAATCAATGAATGATGAACTAGTTCTGGTTCCCTTTGAAACTTGAAGAACTTTTGCGGATTTTCGTTATTAACGACCTCCCTCAATCTATTCTCAATTTTCCTGCTTACTGTATCTCGATGACACTGCGATTTGGACTTCTGATTTTAACCTACGACATATGGTATCTCTTTTTCAATGACATTCCATCGGATTTGCCTTTACCAGTAGACTTTTCTCCTGATCATATTCTTCTTGGAGTTCAACTTACTAGAAAGTTGATTTGGACTGGATATGTGTCCTTACATCTCCTCAAAGCTAATTGTTCACTTTGTCCTCTTTCGTAATTTCTCTTTAATACTGCTGCCATTCTTCTCTATGCTTCTCCTTGTTAGGTGCCGTCTCTTGACTTTTTCCTCTCCATGAAACGATTCCAAAAACTTTCAAATGGATTTCTCCTTTACCATAAAAAGATGCTCTCCAATAACTTCTTACAAAATCACATTAAGAATTGATTAGTATAATATAATTTTCAATTAAACTTGTTATTTAACAAGTTTAGTGGAAGTAATGTTTTTAAAATTACAGACAAAGGAGACGATGTATTTGTTTCCTGTTAATAAATATTGTTACTTTACAGTTTGGAATCTAAAATATTGATACGATATTATATTAGGATATGAGAATTAAGTGTTTTTGGATAAAAGCCGTAAAATCAGATCTTATTACTTTAAAAGGAGTGCTTCCGTCGTTTCCGTTCACTGCTGTAATTTCTGTTAGCAATATTCTTCGGCGAAAGAGAAACTCTAATACCTCTTCAAAAAGTCGTTATTTTCCTCTCATTCCTGAGGGTCCGAGTGATATTGAAAATTGCGCAGCAGATAAAGGTAGCTCTGTTAACATTCCATATTTAAATGCTTTTAGTGAATCGATACCCATGGGAGATTCTCAAGTCAAAGTCAAATGATGAAATTTTCAAATTTGTAAAAACAAATATGGACTATTTTAGAAATATAATGCGCGGGCGTGTTCATTCCATCTTACACAAAAGTTATTGCTCTGGTGTTAAAGGACGACAGCATCTGAATATAAGGTTCATTTATTTTTCTGTGTTAACTGCTTTAATATAGAAATATCCTAGATAATTAACAGCTGTTTTGCCTCACTTTAAGGAAACTATCTTCATATTTCAACTATTTTAGTTATACAGGGTGATACATTTTACTATACCCTCTTTAACTACTTTATAGTATTGTCTGTCTAAAATTTCGTTTAAATGATATCTGTAATCTAACATTCTTTCTTTGTTCAGTAGTATTGTGAATGCTTCTTCACCTGCGGCGTTTTACAAGTATAAAAAATTTGAAATTTACTTTGCACTACCACAACACTACCAATATGTCCATACTAAGTGGCAACTTCGGTAATTTTATTGACAGGGTGAGATATCTAAAAGTTATAAATTTCATTTATGGCGTATATGGCACAAAAGTATAATATATTATAAAAAAGGATGTAGGTGAATGAGCCACGCTATACATTAGGGCCATATACGTTTTTTACATAGCTAAACGAAAAGTTAATTTTTTTCAACCATTTTCATGCTAAGAGATATTTCTTCTTCAAAACTTTGTGGCATTTCGTTATTTTATTTGCATTTATTACTGTTCTAATTACCTCATTTGTTAAATAAATCCTAAGAGCTGAATTTTCAGCAGTATAATACTTAATTACTTTCCATTTGAATTATTTCTACAGTGCGTTTTTAATGTCTTCCAATGACCTTGTTCTCTTCGTTTAACCTAATTTCTCACCAAACTTTCAATTTACTTACTGCTGCTTGAAGTTTACTCCTACATTCTTGAATTGAAAAATACGAAAGCATTACAAATTATTTCTTTAGAATTCCATCTTGCATATTTGCGATTTGACAGTCCCCAAAAATTAATTTTTGGATTCTTGCCATTTACCAGCATCTCATGAACAGCTACTATTTCAATCAAAAACGTAGTCTTCTCTTCAATTTTCATATTTTCCTTCCAGAGCAATATCTTCTAATTCATTTTTGCAATCTAATCGTAAGCATGCATAGTATTTTGGATGCAAACCAATAATCTATTTGTGGACTTTGTAATCTTCCGTAAATTTAAGCTAAAGCATATTTTAGTAACGGGTCTAAGATTCGAAAAGAAAGTTTGAACCAACTAAAACACTTGCTTTTCTACTTGTGTTAGTAGCTTTACAAATTTGATTCATTTTAATAACAGATTTGATAGCTTCGGATATTGCCAAAACACTTCCAAATTAAATTTTTCTTTAAGCCAATGGACATTTCCGACATTGAGCTTTTTGTATAGCCCTTAAGATTTTAGATTGAGAAGGAATTGGCAGTTTATAAGTTTTGTTTCCAAGTTGTTTGATAATTTTCTTCATTTTCTGAGAGAATAGATATAATTTAATGAAATGTTTTCATCTGCTTGAACATTGGATCTTTTTCTGATAGACCATCTGCATCGTTGTTAATATTCTTCATCAAATTGGTGCTCTTCAGTATCATTACTACTTGTGTAAATCAACCTGATTCATGTTTTTAAGATTTTTAAAAAGGTGAATAGTTCCTTCTAATTTAGTAGTAATACCAATTTGAGGATTTTATAGCTGATTTTTATAAAACAATTTATCTTTAGCTTTTTCCAAAACATCTACTCCGTAATACCTTAAATCCAAATTTGCTTTTTTCTGGTTGCTGTCTGATAAGTTAATTCTGTTATTTCTCATTCTTACAGCAGATCATTAATTGTTTTAAGGTTATGCCTGATTCCAAGCAACAATGATTTCACCCTCAAAAATTGGAAGGCTTTTAAATTTTTAAGGCTTTGGATTATTTTAATCTGTTCTTTGACATTTTAATACAAACGTAAAATATTAATTATTTTGGTTTGTCTATAATATTTATCATGACTATTTTGATCAAGCAAAAAAAACAATTTTCATATATACAGTAATCAAAATCACATACACATTTCACGTAAGCTATATTTACAAAATTGAAAAGATGTTTATAAAACTGGATATATACATACACTCTTGTCTATTGCAAACCCAGATTTATTGCGCTATTTCGAGGTGTATTTGTTCTTGTATCAAAAATTCCATTATTGTATTTTTATATTTATTAAAGGATATTGTTTCTGGGTTCTAAAAGTATGTTATTCCAATGTTTTATGCTATCAACTGCGTAGGAATCATTTCGATTATTTTTACTATATACTTTTTGAGTTCTATCATTTTTTGTATATATTCGTTAAGAAACAATATATATTTATGAATTTATATAGGATGTGACAAAAACAGCTCGTTTGTTTGACATTGATAATTTATGAACAAAAAAATGTAAATACACTGTATATCACATGCATTAAATGCTAACATTAACACATGCAGAAAGCACAGGTAAGATATTGCCATTTGTAATTGTAGTCATTCGACTTCTTCTTTGCTTGAAAGTATTTGGCTGTTAAAGATGCATCTGTAAAGAAGCATCTTTATTCTGAAAACCTCAAAATTCCTAAAGATAAATCTATTCATCAAATTGACATCAGTTGTGTATGGAGTCTGTGTCAAAAGCACAATACCTTTGTCAATGACTCGCGTTTTGACAAGCTGTGTCACATGATGACGGGCATAACCATACATTAGCCCTATTTCACTGGGTGTTATGTGTTTGAATTTGTCGAGCATTGTTTTCGAAAATTCGATGCAGCATTCACCGTTTACCATATCACCTGACCAGAACAGTTCAAAATACATGTGTGTCATTGTTGAAATTAGATGTCACTAGCCACATGAACTTATGGTCACAGATTGTGCGTCTGGAACGGGTTGGATGATCACCACTCGGATCAATCCAACCATGGCTTGTGTGAGATATCAAAGAGTAATGATATTGCCCCATTCATTTCAATACCACTATAGTCAGACTTGGCCAATGTAATTATATAAAAGTTTCTTTCTTCTTGCATTAACGATTCTGTGGGCATCTCATTTGTTTTTATGGTATAGTATAAATTTTTAGGAAGTTATATTAAGTGTTGAGTTTTTAAGCATTTCCTGCTTTGATTTATGCGTTTTTATTTCATAAAATAACAATAGGATAAACCGAATTTTTTTGTCACACCCTATACATTATACATAATGTTGAAATGTTAAAATTTTAAAGGTTTTTTTAATATAAGATTCATGTTCGTTTTTTAGAACATAATTTAATGTCCTCATTGATAAGATATATATATTTAGCAGTTGATTCATTTATATACTTGATAGACTGTATTAAAACACATCAATATTGAAATTTACTTAATAATAATACATGTATTTTATTACACCAGAAAGAAACCATCAACTCTTAGCATGCCTCCAACGTTGACAATTTTATTTGTCTAGAAGTTTTTTGTTTTATAAGTAGACATTGTAGTAGTTTCTTATCTTATGTGGAAGATTTCGCCTAAAATTATGAATAATCCTGCTGTCCATTGATATATTTTTAATATTTTATTGTTATTACACAGATTAATTAGATTTCAGCTATGCCCCCAATTTCGCTGTCCGACCTCAAAAATTTGAGCGATGCCCAGTTTGCCTCCGCTGTTGGTGGTCTGAAGAAAGACGCCATCATTTCGTTGTTACGCCTTGGCGTCATATCATCCTTATCTGACTCCCTAACAAAGCTTTCCTCTGATGTTTCCTCTCTGCAATCCCAAATGTTATCCTACAGTGCTGCTGCCTCGCGTTCTGTCTCATCTCTCCCCAATAATCCTGCCCCGAGTTTCACACCCGTGCTTGCTCCTCCTTCTGCTCTACCGCATCCTCCCAAGCAGTCCATCCCTTCATCAACTAACCGTAATCGTCCTCGTCCAGTTTTTGGTTCTAGTGCTTCCTGCCGTCTCCCTGCTGTTCCTATTAGTTCACTTCCGCCGCCTCCCCGCAAAGCTCATATCTATGTTGGCCGTTTTGCTGCTTCTGT
>CABFPE010000385.1:375219-396185 GCA_900660155.1 Hofstenia miamia | reverse complement strand
GCATTAATGCCGAGAAAACGCAATTTTGTATAATGAACCCCTTTTTCAACAATAACTTGCATACAAATAAAAATTTGACTATAAAAAATGCAATTATTTCTACAAGTGATACTTTCAAATATTTAGGAATAATAATTGACTCAAAACTTTCTTTTTCCGAGCACATTAAATCTACACAGAAAAAAATTGCTGCTGGCATAAGAACTATTTCTCAGGTTGCTGACCTATTACCTCCTCATGCAATAATTCAGCTATTCCACGCATTTGTTATGAGCCACCTAAATTACGGGAGTGTACTATTTTCAAATTTGAGCACATCATTGATAAATAAACTTCAGCTGCAATATAAATGGGCTTTAAATGTTTGCAAAAGAAATTCTAGTAACACCAAAAATTATATTTTGGAAACGTGTCCTTCTCCTCAACAATTAATACAAATCAATATTGCTACATTATTTTTCAAAGCTGCTAACGAAATTCCGCCTTATGATAAGATAAATCTCCCTGAATTCAAGAAAACTTTCAATAGACGGTCTAAGAAATATGTTGTCACTAGGTTCAGACGTAAAGTCAAAGAAAATTCATTTTTAAACGTAGCCACAAGGCAATGGAATAATCTGCCTAACGAAATTAAGCATATTACAAAACTGAAAGAATTCCGAAATAGTGTGAAAAGATTTATTCTTAAGCAAAAATTCATCTCAGGAAGATCTTGGACAGGGTACAAATTCTATAATAGCAATTACACAATTACTAGAATGTAGACTTATTCTTAGCCTTCTTAGCAATGTATAGGTTTGTAAATAGTATGATTTTGTTTTATTTTTATTTTTAATGACGCTATTTTGAGAAGCCATCAGTTTGTATTAATTGCTTTACCTTCTCTTAATAAAGATTGTCTTATCTTATCTTATCTTAACACAGCTAAAAAGTTGTCAAATTCTATTTATTAGTAATTGTAATAAAAAAATAATTGAATTTTAGACGAGTACAAGATACTAATTTAAATTTCAGTTTTATTTTTCAGCATATTGTTTATAAATCTAAGTTGATATCCATAGGCTGTTGAAGAAATATTCAAATCCATTTTTTTGAAATTCGCAAGCTTTCTCCGTTTGTTGTACATAGTAGAATATAATATCACTGAAAACAATACAATTTTTACCTAAAGTATTAACTCAGATTCTAGTTGAAATCAGGCTATATCTGCAAGTTTGACACAAGTTGGATCTTGTATCACTTCCAACTTACGGCTAGTTGTTTACTGAGCAATTAAGTTTGACTCACAAGCTTGACCGGTTATCACTCTTTAACGCTTGGCTGTCCGTGATATTTCCCAATTTTAGATTTATGAAACAATCAAAATTAGTTCCCCTGCTTTCAATCACATTTTATCTACAATTTCTACACTAGGTCCTAATTAGCTAAGAATTATTTGGTTTCACATTGTTTTAGATTCAACTTGCAACATGAATAATTCATTAAGATTCAAAATTTGGAAAAATTATGACGTTTGATTAAAGTTTGCACAAAATTTCGGAAAATTTTCTTTCGTAGTGAACGCGCAAGTTATTTTAGCTCATTCTTAAGAGACTTTAATCCCCCACCCGAAATGCTATTGGGAGTTGTGTTACAATCAAATTTCAAATGGACCGATAAAACAAATTACATCGTGAAGAAAGCCTCAGAGACTACATTTCTCAAATTCCTGCAGCGAATTGGAAATTTTTGGCATACATAAATCATTGATCAGATCTGTGCTGGAATATCTGTGCACCTGTTTCGCACACACCTTACCAAATCACAGTAACTCAACATATAACACCTCCAAAAAAGTGTTTTAGCATTTCCACTCCCTAATACCTCCTACAGCGATGCATAAATAACATTAAAAACTGACACTCTTGAAAACCGAGAGGTCCGATAGTTGCCTTAGACGTTGGTCAGATATAACCAAATTGTCTCATCCGCTTCATCACCTTGTTCCTAAGCAGCAACAATTTTATCATGACTTAAGACGTAAAAATATGTTTGAAGTGCGTTATCAGCCAAAAAGGTTGGGAAACAGTTTCATCATGCTTTACGCCAGAAACCAAATAAAGAAAGAATAAAGTTTTATAATAACCTTTGAATATTGTTTGTTGTACATTTTAATCTATAAGTTTGTTTGTCATTTTGACCCACGGGTCACCGGCAATGTAAATGTATTTATTTATTTATTTATATATTTATTCATTTATTTAATTCTAAAATCCGAATTATTCTAATACACGATATTCCATTAAGTGGAGTTCAAACATTGTTAATTTCCTAGGCCTTTAGTCTAACTGAATATTTAAGATTCACGGAATCCTGGCCTAATCCGAAAATACTATTATGTGAAATAGCATTAAATTTTTTAAAATTCCTTAACCCTATTTTGGCCGTGTAGGCTTCCTTAGCACCGCCCTTTTGAAATAATGTATATCTTTAATATGAAAGAAGATTTGGCTCTCATTTATTTACTTTTTAAAAAAATATATTAGGAAAAACAACCATTAAACGTTGTATTTACGTTATGATTGTTTTTTTGTGAAATATATTCATTTTATTCCAGGAACAATAGTTTATTAATTTCATCCTACGATCAATAAGTTATTCTTTATATATGTTCATATATTACATAATATTCAATGAAAATTGGCATCAAATATCTCTTCTAAAAACTCATTAAAAACTAATCTTTACATTTTGATGTCATTTCTCTTTCCAAAGCAACTCGTCATATTGAATGCCTTGCTGATATTCTTCAAGCTAATTAGAAACCTATTCCTTATAATACAATTAAAATACCGAAATTTTGTCATAAACAAAATTCAAGATCAAAACTTTTTATATGTGTTAAGTATAAGAATCATCCTTCATTAATGATGCCATACGAAGGAGGAATGCGCTACCTAAAGAAAATAAAAAAATTGAAAAATTAAAATCTTTTAAAAAGCGCTTAAAAATCTTCTTTAAATTCAAATTTTACTCAACGGAGTGCCCTTTCTCAGATCATTGCATAGTATCAATCAGTGTACCTAAGACTAGTGAAAACACATCGAAAACATGGTTTACAACCCGTATTCGAAATATGGATAATCTAAATAATCTAAAATTAGCACTTTCAAATCAGAACTGGCAATGTGTTTATACAGCAACCGAACCCAATGCAATGATGAGTAAGCTTTTAAAAATTCTTGAATATTATGTAAACTTATATTACCCTGAACAACGTGTTTTATTAAATCCTAATAACTCTAAAGCAAAAGATAACTCAAAAAATTCTAAGGAGTGGATTACCGACGACTGTAAAACACTCATTCGTGCGAAAAATCAAGCCTATAAAAATTTCTTAAATAACCAATGTGAAGTAAATTTTAACCGCTACAAGAGAGCTAGAAACATCTGTAACATAGCAAATCGTAAGGCGTATAATACGTACATAAAAAAAGAATATAATGGAATGCTATCTCAAAAATCTAAATGGAGTTTTATTCATAATCTGACAAATCGCAATAAACGGGTCACCAATAAGATAATAGCTATAACAGACGACTATGGCAAATTGCAGAAGGATCCTTATCACATCTCCAATATTTTAAACAAATCATTCGTAAATTTGGTCCATTATTCTGGGGATAATGTAAAATTTGTTGAAAATGAAAAGTCTCATGCAGCCGATTTAACTATAGATTTACGACTAGTTATGAAATGCTCAAAGCTTTTTAAATAAATTAAAATCCGGCAAATCCAGTGGGCCGTCAAACATTCCCACATGGATACTTAAGGAAATCGCATACTTAATTAATATTCCTCTTAACTACATTTTTTAATGAATGCATTATTCCCAGATTGCATAATGTACCCCTCATTCAACAATAACTTTCATACAAATAAAAATTTGACTATCGAAAATGCAATTATTTCTACAAGTGATACTTTCAAATATTTAGGAATAATAATTGACTCAAAACTTTCTTTTTCCGAACACATTAAATCTACACAGAAAAAAATTACTGCTAGCATAAAAACTATTTCTCAGGTTTCTGACCTATTACCTCCTCATGTAATACTTCAGCTATTCCACGCATTTGTTATGAGCCACCTAAATTACGGGAGTGTACTATTTTCGAATTTGAGCACATTATTGATAAATAAACTTCAGCTGCAATATAAATGGGCTTTAAATGTTTGCAAAAGAAATTCTAGTAACTCCAAAAATTATATTTTGGAAACGTGTCCTTCTCCTCAACAATTAATACAAATCAATATTGCTACATTATTTTTCAAAGCTGCTAACGAAATTCCGCCATATGATAAGATAGAGCTCACAGAATTCAAGAAAACTTTCAATAGACGGTCTAAGAAATATGTTGTCACTAGGTTCAGACGTAAAGTCAAAGAAAATTCATTTTTAAACGTGGCCACAAGGCAATGGAATAATCTACCTATCAAATTAAGCAAATTAAGAAACTGAAAGAATTCCGAAATAGTGTGAAAATATTTATTCTTAATCAAAAATTCATCTCATGAAAATCTTGGACAGGGTACAAATTCTATAATAGCAATTACACAATTAATAGAATTTAGACTTATTCTTAGCCTGTTTATCAATTTATAGGTTTGTAAATCGTACGATTTTTGTTATTTTTTAATGACGCTATTTTGAGAAGCCATCAGTTTATATTTAATTGTTTTACCTTCTCTTAATAAAGATTGTCTTATCTTATCTTATCTAAAATATATTTCTGATAAATCCTGGCCAGGATACAAATTTTATAACAATGAATATACGATAATTCGTTTTTAGAATCGTAATATATTAATCCATACATAGCTTGTAAGATTTGTCTGTAATCTATGTGATTTATATATACATGTATGTGCTTTGTGAATTTTAGGACGCTATTCAGATAAATTATCAGTTATTCAATTGTAAACATTTATCTAAATAAAAAACGCTTATATTATCTTGTTTTTTTTGGATCTCTTTTGGTTTATAGAACTTGGGGAACCTAACATTCACCATTCAAAAGCAATAATTATTTATACAGCTACAATGGAACACCAAAGCCAATATTGTGTTGTATTACATGGATTTGTTTGCAACAACTATCAAAGTTGAAATATTTATAACTTAGTAATTGAAAATCAAATTTTGCAGATTTGCCTAATTTTTAAAAGATTGATAAAAAACCTGCAGTATTAACTAAGTAATATTTTTTATAAGGCAACAAAAATTAAAACGCAATAGCCCAAGTGAGTTGCTATCAATATGATCATATATTGTACATTTCTTAATAAAAAATTTTTCTTCTTAATGACAAACAATAAAATTTGAAAACTGAAATTTAAGAATTTATTAAAATAATTTTTTACTTAAATGAATTATGTATAACCATTTTGTCATATATATATATTAATATCACCACCACATTTTAATTAAAAAAATAACTCTGGGTTTCTCATACAAAAGTGCAGACTTAATATGCACCCATTTCCAAAATCGAAAACAAAGAGTTAAACTAAATGGAATTCTCTCTGACTGGTGTTCCACAAGGGATGAGAAATTTACTATTCAATATGTATGTAAGCAATTTGAACAGAGTACA
Organism: Hofstenia miamia; assembly: GCA_900660155.1. Taxonomy (NCBI): domain Eukaryota; kingdom Metazoa; phylum Xenacoelomorpha; order Acoela; family Hofsteniidae; genus Hofstenia; species Hofstenia miamia. The sequence continues at coordinate 390,549 of CABFPE010000385.1, read as the reverse complement.
TGTAATTGCATACAATGTGCTGATTATACTCAGTTATTCAGTCTCCTTAAATTGCTATAAAAGTTCTCGAAGAAAATTACACTACTAAATCTAAGAATAAACCCATTTAAAACACAATTTTGTTTAATTGGGCCTAAATCTAACTATAATTCTATAATTGTTTCGCAGCATATATTATAATTTAATGATACAGTACCTATATAAGTAAATTAATTATTTTAAATATTTAGGTATAATTTATTCTCAAGTTAATTTTACAAAACAAATAAGTAATGTTGTTGGGAAAATGTCTATTTCAATTAAGGCTCTAAGTAATGTATCTCAACATCTTCCAACCACAGCAAATAAATTCAAACATAAATACTACGTCACTTTAATCATTTTATTGTGAAATATACTGTATCCGATAGAAAGCACCAACTTTTGAAAAATTCAATGTGCAAATAAAATGGCCTACGTAAATTTGTGAGAGGAAAAGTGATGATAATAATCCGTATTTAATCAAGAACGTCTACCTGAAAGAAGTAATTTATAAATTTTTAAAATCTGTCCTAGAAAAACATCATGAAAAATGTCATTGAGCTTTTTGTCATCCAGGATTCTTTGGGCAAACACTTTCTATAAATTCGTTGCTCCTCGTTGTTAAAATTTTCATTAGTAGATTTTCTTTCTGGGACAATATCGGAGAGTAGATTTTTCTTAAAGTTTTCTTTTGAAAGTGTCTACCTGATTTATCTTTAAGTATGAAGTGGAACAACTTCTAAGGCTTTTTTCAATGCTACAAGATAAGACTAAGATAAGATAAGATAAGAGATTCTATATTCAGATAAATTTTTACAATTCATTAACTGATAATTTATCTGAATAGCGTCATAAATTACAAAAAAGTAACCAATCTACAAATCAACATACATTACAAAAAGTAACAATTCTTACAGGCTATGGATGAATTACTTTATATTGCTATGTTAATGACGAGTTATCGTATAGTTGTTGTAAAATTTAAATCCTAACCATGATGTGCCTAATATATATTTTTGCTTGAGGAAGATTTTTAAACGCTTTTTAAAAGGTTTCAATTTTTCAATGCTTTTAATTTCTTTAGGTAGCGAATTCCAGGTTCGAATTGCGACATTAATGAAAGATTTCTTCAAAACTTTTTTCTTATACTTAACACATGTAAACATTTTAGATCTTGAATTCTGTTTATACGCAAATCCCGGGAATTTAATTGAATTATAAGGCGGTAGATTTGTAACTAGTTTGAAAAATGTTAGCAAGGTATTTAAAATGACGAGTTGTTTTGGAAAGAGAATTGACCTAGAAATGTAATGTTTAGTTTTCGATGAATTTTTTGCTGAGATATTCAGTGCCCATTTTAATTGAATGTCAAGTTTTCTATAAAGCACATCACTTAAATCAGTAAATAAGATGTTTGCATAATTAAGGTGGCTCATGATAAAAGCATGGAAGAATTGAATAATTGCACAAGGTGGTAATTGCTTAACTACTAGTGTCATACTTTTTATACCTATAGCTAGTTTTCTAACTGTTATGTTAATGTGAGTGTTGAACTTTAACTTTGAGTCAATGGTTACGCCTAAGTACTTGAAAGTGTCTACAATAGGTACATTAACAGTATTAATTTTCAAAGTCATTTTGGAAACATCGTAGTTATTTTTATTGGGCTGCAAAATACAAAATTCCGTCTTAGCTTCATTAATTAGCAACTTATGCATTGAAAAATATTTTGACAATTTGTTGCAATTGAATTCTATTGATTCCACTGCTGAGTGCAATGATGTATTATCGCTGAAGATGCAGGTGTCATCGGCATATTGAATTAGATTGCAATTGGTTATTGACTGCATGTCATTTACATAAATACTAAAAAGAAGAGGACCTAGAATCGTTCCTTGAGGCACCCCATTGTAAACCGGTAACCAATCAGAAAAAATATCGTTTAATTTAACTCTCTGGAATCTTTGGTTAAGGTAACTAGTTATCAATTGCTTACTTTTACAAGAAAATCCTAAGTAAGATAGTTTTTCAATAAGTATGTTGTGATTAATCGAATCAAAGGCTTTTGAGAGATCTAAACAAACTATAGCTACAAACTTATTAGAATCGAGGTATGCTCTCCATTTTTCAGTAGCATGTAATAGTGCATCAGTTGTTGAAAAATTTTTGCGAAATCCAAATTGGGTGTTCGATAATAAATTATACTTATTAAAATGTTCAATAATCTTTCGAATATTTTACTTATTGGAGAAGTAATTGAAATTGGTCGATAGTTAGTGGCAATTGCAGGATCGTTTTTCTAAAAATTGGAGTAATGTGAGCAAGTTTTAGATAATCTGGGAAGTGATTGCATTTTATAGATTCATTAAAGATGAAATTTTCTAACTTACGCAATTAAACAAATTAAAAAGTTAATCATTTCGCTAATACCGATGGCACATACACCATTACTATTTTATTCCTAAAAGTTCACTTATGTCTTACTTGGAATTTTAATAACTGTTTCAGTATAGTAGTTGAAATCCTTTAATACATAATATTTCAATAATTTTTCATTATTACTCTGTAGTCATGATGTGAGCAACATTTGAAAATTGCCTTAAGTCGGCTACCATGATGCATCATACATTCATTTAGAAATGAATTATAAAAATAATACTTGAATTAATCATAACTAAAGTAACTAATGCAGGATCAACAATTGTGCATCGTAGGACATAGGAAAGTTGTCATTTAATTTACATAGGGTATCCCTTTCCTTAGAATGTGTACACAAAACAATATTAGTGAAACAAGCTTGATGTATTTAGTTATGATTAGCAACATGGAATTTTTGAAAAGTCTAAAGTTTATTGCAATTATAAGGAACAATTGCAATTTTCATCTTTTGCAAAAGTTTTACAACACTATAGAATAATCGTTCAATTTCTGCAGGTGTTGTGAAACACTTTCGTAAGAATCAACATACTAACGGACTTGTTTTCCATGTCCATATTTTTTCGACTCATACCCAGGCCATCGAGATAATAAATATTTTTATCCCTCAGTTATCTGTACCAAACATGTTTCCAACTACAAACGTATGTGTGTTCAATCACCTGCTCGAGCCAAAAAATCATTAATAAATTAAATAAGCTTTTAAACTAAAATTACCTCATTTTATTTAATTGAAATCAAATGTGTATCTTGGATGAAACTGGAACTTATTGAGACTTTATGGGCTTTTGGAAATTTTGAACCGCTCTGTAAATTGGTCAAAGCATGATTATAATTTCACTCATAAAACGATCATAAACTTGATAGTTGTGAATCCTCGACAAAGTCGAAGTTTAGTACTTTAAACTTAAATTGCCATAGAGAAATCTAACTAAATTTGATTTTCATTATTTTTTTTAATAATTGTTGTGAATAAGCATTTGGACTATAATTAAATATCATCAAAGTAGATCAACCGCAATTACATTTTGGGCCAAAATGTCGCTAGAGTCGCACAACTCCACTTCGTTATTTAATTTTAATGAAGAAGCTGAGTAACATTCCCTGTTATGAAATAGGTTTTTTCACCAAAAATATAGATGAGCTTCAGCTCTCTAACCTTCTCACAGAAATCAAAGCTCTCAATTATAAAATGCATTCCTTGATCACATGCGATTTGTTTTGTACACTCTTTTAACAAATAACCACAAAATTTGCCGAATTAATTTCAATTTCAATATAAAAACCTTTAAATTAAATCGAAATAAATGCGTTCTCTTCACATAAAAGCAGTAAGAAACTTTCAATTTATTTCAGCTTCAGGTTTTATATGAATTGTTTACGACTTAAATTGTATCGTTCCCAAGCAAACTATAATTAATTTTAATACTTTCACTTGGAGATAAAATCTAGTTTCAAGAAATCTTTCATAAGGAAAAATTGTGTTCCTAATCAAATTTTCAAAATCACTAGAGGAAAGTACATAATTTCTACTATATATACATCTAAAGATGACAAACATGATTACACTTTATTATTGGATGGCTGTAGATTTACCACCTGCATTTCTTTATCCCCAGACATCTGGAAATTCGGCTTTGATTAAATTCTTTGATCAGAGGTTTCCAACACCATTTAAATATTCTATTTTTGTCAATGGAATGCTAAATATATTTAAAGTTAGGACTTTAAGCAACATTCCTTAAATACATTTATTGATGCAGCAACACGAATAATCAATATATATTTAAAAGAGATAATTAATTCGTTGTATCTAACAATTCAACGCATGCATTTATAATTTATTTTCAGCTTAGTTCTGAATTAATTTGCATTGTGTAGTACAGTCCTTTAGGAATTGAAGTGAACCGTAAATATCAATCATAAGAACCTCTTTTCTTTGATTTTCTTTATTAAAACAGGCCTTAATTTAAAATGCAATGTTAAAAGAATAAGAATGCTTAAAAACGTACAATATTTTTAAAACCACAAGAAACTGAGGTTTCTTTTGCTTTAAAAACAGATTGTAATTTCTCAATACCTCAACAAGAAAAATTTAAACATATCAAGTTACACATTAATTTAGGAACCATTGTGATAATAATTCCAAATTTAACATACGGAGTCTTTCTAGAAAGTATACACTTGCTTTTTGGAAGCCATTTGCTAATTTTTTAAAATTATACCTATCAATGGAAAGCGATTAACAAATGTAATAAGTAGTTGGAGAATACACCCAAAAGACAGGATTTCTCAATTTCACTCATTCAACATTTTATTGAAAAAGGTTCATAGTAACCAAGAGGACGTCGCCACGGAGGTCAGGAGAGTAGTGGCCCTTCCAAATATTATCAGTCTCTTACAATAAACCTTGAAAATTTGAAATAGTCTTGGTAAAAGCACACTTAATATGAAAATGTTGACTGTATTTGTATAAATTATCAATTGATGGTATAGCTTAAACCATTGATTTCATATTTTTTTCATTTATTTCATATATTATTTGCAAAAAAGAAATCCTTTTATATTTTAGAAGAAAAACCACTACATTTTTTGCTCCCCTGCCTTATAAATCTTCGCTATATGTCTGATTAAAACTATCAAAATATAATCCACTTAATAGCGAAATCCGATTTCAATTAATTTTTTTGCCGATGATTTTATGTAATTCAAAATGTCTATGGTATTCCATTTCATGAATAGAACTTTTTAAAGGAATTTCTCAGAACTGAGCTGAGAATAATAATATTTTTTACGATGAAGATTCTGATCGGATTTATTTTCGAATTTAAGTCACCAGAGAAGCAAGTAATGCAACTTGCTTATTAAGTTATTCTAAATTGGGAACTCAAGTAAAAGTTGTCTGTCTGTAATATGTAGGAACATTTTCGTCTGAATAAATATGAATTTAGCTGGGATAAAGAGCTCAGTTATGCTTGTTGAACTTTGTGGGAATTCTGTTATCACCAACGTAATTGAATGGAGTACAGTAACGTTGCTCAGTCAAACGAAGTTTTCGCGTGACTCACAGGCCCTCTGGCTGTGTACGCTCAGAAATTAAATGCCGGGAAAGAAGTATAGGTGTAATAGCAATTTTTGGCGAAAGGTTTGCTGTTGGTATTGCTGTTATTGCTGCGACTGCTGCTTTAAGTACTGTTACTGTTGCTGCTGCAGAAAAATAAAGCATGAAGATGCACAGGTAAATATCAGCTTAAGATTTTTTGTGTAATTATTAGATTAGAGATGAAAATAATGACATATGGGCCAGAAAAAATATATATTATATACATACCCCAAGAAAATTATATAATATTCAATTCCACATTATTAAATTCAATTAATAACTCATGACGTATATTCTGCTTTGAATAAAAATTTAGCAATGCAAGTTCATAAAATAATTATATTTTTACAAGTAAAAATTTTTTTAAAGAATTTTCTTTTTTAGAAAAAAGTTATTTAAAAAAATATGATTAATAAGCATATATAGTATAAATAAAAAATATAATAGAGGTTGTGTTTTATTAAAATTTTAGTGCACGAGAGAAAATTGTTTTCATAGTTTTGCAATAAAAGTTATAATAAATAAATTTGCTGGAAGTCATTTTATTCTTCACATAAGCAGTAATAAAACACTTAGAAAATTTCCAAGCTCAAATTTAAAATTTAAATCGTTTATTTACATGCTTAAAAATCATGGAACTATCTTGTTGGATTTTCCTTTGGTTTGATATAAAATATTCCATTGTTTAAATAGATGAAAATTATTATTAAATCGTCACCATGGCTACATTAGATAACCATTTATTTCATTATAATCGCATCTAAATTAAATACCCAAATTTGAAAATGGCCCGCAAATACAAATCATTATTAAATTTTTTTAAGCATTTGGAGAAAAGTATTCAATAACCTCAAAAGAATAAGAAAACAAATTCCCCTTTTTACTTGATTTTGACTTAATTAATATTTCCAGGAACATTTGTTTGACTAGAATGACTGAGTTGTCTACAACTACAGAATGATCTTACTTCTTGATATAAAATTGATAATTATTAGATGTAAAAATTTTTATATACTGACTTATAAGCAACAATTAAAATATAAAATACTGAAATGCTTCTGAAGAAAGTGGATTGCAATACTAATCCTTAGTAATGTTTTGGAAATGATAAAATCTTATAATGGTCAGCTACATTGGTTTTTTGTCCCGTCAAGACGCTTGGACGAACTCACACAGTTGTTCCTCAGAAAATAAAATGGTTCAGGGCAGTTGTTGTTCCCATAGACATTAGGCCGCCCCATTATCTGAACATTAGGTGTGGATTTCTCATTGAAAAAAATTGTTATTTCCATGTACAAGAATATATTTTAGCACAGATCCTTATCATTGCTTGAGCTGGCTAAACCCCATAGACGTTTCCATGCAAAAGGATTTTAATATTTCTTAAAATGTGGACAAATCGCTTTATTGCTCAATAGTAACACTAGTAGAAATAGGGCTAAAGTAATTATAAATTAACTTTACTGATATTTTTTTATGTAAATGTCAACAAAATTCACTTATGTCTTACTTGGAATTTTAATAACTGTTTCAGTATAGTAGTTGAAATCCTTTAATATAGGGTTGTCAGATAAGTTTTTTCCAAACAAAGCAATATTGCTTATTCATACNTAACACTAGTAGAAATAGGGCTAAAGTAATTATAAATTAACTTTACTGATATTTTTTTATGTAAATGTCAACAAAATTTAGGATGGGAAATACTAAATTTTAGAACAACCCTAATGTATATATATTATATATATATATATATATATATATATATATTATTTACATGAAAAGGTAACAAACAATTGTGCTTGCTAGTAGTTGTATTACTTGCACTACTTGCTGCTCGTTCAAACCAAATTTAAGAATTTGGAAAGCAGTGGTATCCACGTGCAATAATCGATAATAGTGGGACATTTATTGCATTACAAAGTAATTGAAGAAGTAACAACAGTAGTTCATGAATTAACAGCGAGAGTAGTCCGCATAAACAGCTCAACCGAACCAGATATTCAACTCATGATCAGGATCAAGTTTTTCTTTATCTGTAATAATTGTACCTGCACCCAGTCGCACCAGTGGATGCTGGTGTGTAGACACGCCGGTACCCGCGGGTAAGCCCGTATCCCCACAGCCCTAATATAAATTTATTATTGAACAATTTTACTAAGAAAAACTTAGCTTACCTGTTTCAAAGCACTCTTTGCATGTTTGCTCATTTCCAGCTCTTCAAGGAGCATTGTTGGATCGTTGACCTCAATTCGGACCATGTTTTTATGTGTTTTGTGAGAAGCCTCCCAAAATTTTGTTGGTGACTCAAAGGTAAACTAAGTAATCTAACTATGTTTCAAATTTCACTACAGAATGCTTAACCTCTTGTGTATAAATTATAGACAAATGTTGGAAAAGCATAGACCTCAAGGGGTGATCGTATGCTTTATGTGGATTTGGTAATATTGTTTGTAACAAACCCAATCGTCGTCTGCTGATAATACATCTTCAGCATATGTTTCTTAGCTTACTACTATTTATTCTAATTAATTGCATTTTATGAGCCAAATACATTGGTATTTCGCTTTTTATTTTCTCGTTCCTGGTTTTGAAGCGAAATATTGCTTAAATTTTGTTTCATAACAGGGCTACAAAATATTTTCCAAATCTGTTAGTTACGTAAAATTATACTCTGTCAAAAACATTTGATAGATTTTCTGTCGCTATATGTAAATTTAAACATTGACATATTTCGAGTGGGGTCCAGTCAACTCGGGTTTTGTTGATTTGATTTTGAACATGTTGCCTATCGAATGATCGTTGCTAACATCAAGGTGTTAGAATGGATTGGTATTTTGTTGGTAGGCTCTCCTTGCTGATTGGATTGTCTTAAATTTTTTAACCTAAAAAGTATCATTTTCTAGTCCTTGGTAAAAGTTATATTAAAACTTCATTAACAAAGGTCGCAATTTCAAGTTGGTAAACAGACTTCACACTTTATTCAAGTGATATTTGATAGGTTGTAATTTCCTTAATTACATAATATCAGCATTGATTGCTTAATGTTATATCTATACACCTACAATAATGAACTCGATTTTGTTGTGATTCTATCCACTCTTTTGCATTAGGTGTTACCATGCTTTGAATGTTCTTATAATATTAAATGGTTAATTAAGGAGTGTCATATGCCAAAATTGTAAATAAAAGTAATTTTACCAATGCATAATGATCACATTTATTACATATTTGGTCTCCAAAATATTAAAAACATAACGTATGGTTTGTTTAAAGTTTACTTATTTATCAAATATCTAATATAGCCCATTGAAATCCCCGTGCATAGCACGGGCAGTTTCGTAGTATACATACAAAAATTATCAATTACATATATTTTATCCAATTACAAATGTAACTGTTAGAATTTACAATTGTGATATTGATAGGCCTAGGTGCGTAGACAAGACTCGAGATTCGAAATCCGATTCGAGTCGAATTTTAGGAGACTGACTCTGCTCGACTCGACCCAAAGTAAAAATATACCGAGTTCAAATGGAGTTCAACTCATCTTAAATTTGAATATTTCGATTTTGAAGACTTTAGATTTGAACGATATTGTGCAGTCTGGTCTATGGACAGATTATAACGTGAGAGTGCGTTAAGACTAACATATTGACTTTGAAACAGTGACACAATGCTTGGGTGGGACATATCTAAGCAAAATTTCATCTGAAATTGATTAACGATCTTGTAAATGTATTTATTTTGATTCCATCAAAGATGATGACATTTATTACAAAAAACCTTCCAGTTTGTCCAAGTTCATGTCAGGTTTTTGAGCAATTTTTTTCCAAGCAAGCAATATTTTTATAAAATTTGATCTTTCAAAAATAATTAGGTCGCCTTGAAAGAATAAAACTGTTTATTTTATCTAGAATCAAAGTATTTGTATAACGCCAAAATATGACACTATTAATCATTTAAGATATTTATCACGTATACAACTGCCATTCTGCACAGCTTTTCGCATAAAACTATTTACATAACAAAAAGTGCCAGCGCTATATGAACACTTTGAATTCTATTTTTTATAAATATACATTTTTTGTTTATGCATTTAATTTATAATTTAGCATTTAGGCCCAACTGCTTTAATAGATTGATAATAGTATACGCTATAAAGTAGGTCCAAAATTTTTAGAGGAAATCCATTTTATCACAAAATGCCAAACATGATGACTTCCTATATGTTTCGTACATGTGACAATCACGCTAAGACATACATTTGTACTTTAAATATGTATATACATGCACATAATTGTACATATGTGCATACATATATACATATATGCATCGTTCATATAAGGATAAGAATCTAAATACCCATTGGGTATGGTTAGCTGATTAATTGATCTTGGCCCGAAAAATTTTTGTTTGACGATTTAACCACTTTTCTCACTTAACAATGTAAACAAATGTCATTCTAGTGCTCTGAGGAACACTTAAAACAAAATCGCAAAATTGATAAGAAATTTATAATACGTGTTAAATAATATCAAATATCAAATAATATGAAATATCATTATATTTAACTCTGCAATTTATAGCGTTTGATAATAATGTTTCTGGTAAAATACACTTAGCAGTAATTTTATAATAGTAGCCTAAAAAGTTGTAATCCTTTAGATTGCTATCTAGAACTGCAAGAAGGTTAGATAAAAATTTTTATCATAAACTAGTAAATTTTCATAACGACGTTCCTAAGATTTTTTATTGTAAAAGCCGAAAAAACACTATTCTTTTGCAATAATTAAGAGCATAATTATGCAAAGTAGAGATCCATTTTAAAGAATAGCATTTGCAACACATTTTTCTCATTAAATCTTTTTATGATAAGTATTCAGATTTAGTTTAAGAAACTCTCCCAGTTTTTTTGTCTTGTCTTTGCAATTCGAAATTTTCTGAATACCATAATTTTTCGTAATCGCATTGTAAATTTTTTTGACTAATATTTATGGAAAATGTGTAGTGGATTTGGATAACATAGTGAACTATGCAATATAAAGTATAAATATATATATATATATATATATATTAATTAGCGAATATATCTATTAACGGAATTAACATATATTATTGTCCTGTTATTGTGCGAGTTTTGTTCTTTCAGCTATAAAATAAAGATGACAATCGTAAGCAGTTGGGTCACTTTTGTATGTAGTTTATACGAAAAAATTATCATTTTCTGTGTATCATACATTTACTGTGTTTGATTGGTACCAAGTAAATGGATAAATTCTATCTTTATATATATAGAATATATATATATATATTCTCTCCAACAACTTATGTTGATCCGAATTAAATTCGATAGTATTCCCTATATGTAAATATTGCATGTGACGCTTTGGTCAAAAGACTAAAATATATGTATAAGTAAGAGATTTTAGATTGCAATCAATTTTGAAAATAGCGACTTTAATAACCGTATTTTACATTAGAAAAATTAGCCTTAGAGATATTATTATTCGCATTTATTGTTAATTATTTTCAAATTAAAGCTGTTTTAAAAAGTTCCAAAGCCTAATAGACAAATTGACTTAATTCTCTTTAACAAGGCCAAAGTGATCTCCGAAATATTTTTAAGAATGTATATTTAATATAGATATACTAAAGTAATTATAAATTAACTTTACTGATATTTTTTTATGTAAATGTCAACAAAATTTAGGATGGGAAATACTAAATTTTAGAACAACCCTAATGTATATAATATATATATATATATATATAATATATATATATATATATATATATTCTGGAATAATAGAAACTATATTTAATGATAATGAAAAATTCATATTTTTCTATAATTTATTTGAAAATAATTCAAGCCTTTATCCAATTTGTACGTGATGCTGCTAAGAGCATACATTACATAGAAATAAATAGAACTTGTCGTCTTAAAACATGAATTCTTTCCCGAAACTCTTTAAACACAATTCCTATTAGGGATGTGTTTTATTATTTTGATAATTATTATGATTATACTATTAGGAAAACTAGTAAGAATAAGTTTTCCTTAAGACAATATTATATTAATTTTTACATATTTTAAACTGTAACTTTGACAATGAAGGGAAATTTGTCTCGCACCTGTCTTATCATCATCATGTTTAATATTTAATTTACCGGTAGAATTATTTTCCAATTCTGCAATTCGCACTATTTTTGAAAATTATGCGCCGAATTATTCATGAATGCTATCTTTAGTCAACTAAGAAATATTTGGAATATTTGAGATACTGATTTTGTCACATTCGGCAATGAATCATGACCGTAATACATAGTGCTTGAAACCAATTTTCGCCAATTTTAATACTAAGAGTCACAATATTGATGCACAGATGTTGAAATAAAAAAAATTATTGCATTATTATAAACACTGCATTTGTAATTGAATTTTAGAAGTTTGAGAAAATCATATTATAGGTGAAGTCTTGCTAACAGCACTTAAGAATCTTGGACGAACCGACATCATATCAGAATGCCTAAAGGAAATCGTATCATTGAACAAATCAACATCAATGAGCTGGCTGAGTGAAGAAAAATCAACTCAAATATCAAATACCGACTTTATAGGTGGGCACTCTTTGCATTTGATATTTGTTAAAATTTAAAATTGGATGCTTAAAATGTAATCATGTAATCAATGAGATTTACACCATTCTGGTTGGATGAGGTTTAGGTAATCTTAAAGTTAAGCTGGAATGAATATAGTAATTTTATAGAGTGGTTTTTGAATGTGCATCAGATTGTAATGTAATAAATTTTTCTACTGTCATATTCAAGTCTCAATTTAAGAGAAATTCATTTGATTGAACAAAAGTTTTATTCCATTAATATTTTACTATTTAGAAAATGTAGATATAATCAACTACAAAACATTTGCAAAAATATTTTCAAGACAATTGAACAGATTTCACAGTTAGAAATCTGTTAAATTATAGCATTGAAAATTAACCAGTGTTCATGCATTATCCCAATCACTTGTACAATTAAATCTTATTTAGGGATAGGCACACGATTAACGGCAGTTACGCGGCCTACAAATATTTCAATTTCAACGCCAAAGACTTATAATACTACAGTTAGTATAATCATTTATCTTTTATTTTAAAATCTATTTAAACGTGGTGATTTTCTAAAATCATCCTGAGAAGTCATACAGAATGCAATGGAATAGTTACACACCATTTGCACACAACTTTGATTTTAGACATTCGATGGTAACCCGAAAGTTTGAATGCAACAAACAATGAAATCAAGTAAAAACTCTTAAAATAAGGAACTGTGATATTTCTTTACTCTCTAAATTTACTAGCATTCTGAATATTATTTAAATTTATCCACAATATTTTTTCATTATATTCCCTATTGCATTGCTCTCTATTTGTGTACATATATCAAATTCAATAGACAGTAAGAAAAAATTCGAATCATGCGGATTATTTGATGGCTCTAATCAATTCGTACACAAAGTTTATTTATAATTTATGAATTTAAGTGTGAATGGAAATGGCACCTGATATCTAAAAGCAGCTGTTATATCTTTTTGGGGAATTCAAAGTCTATATATTTTTTAATACACTTACAATAAATACGGTAACTAAATTTAAAATTTTGTTTCTTTTTCACTAATTTGAAAAGCTTAATGAAATATAAAAAGGCTATGCTATTACTATTATTATACTTAGAGTTGGAAATGGGTCCATTTTAGGAATTCAAGTTCAGTCCAATCGAAAGCATAAACTAACATATAAAAGCGGTCCAAGTCCAATAGCACTCGGCCCAAACCCATTTCAGACTCAAAGCAATTTCAATATAATAATATATATAATTAATCAAATGTTTTCCCTAAAAAATTCAAATTTCATAAACTTAAGGGGATGGTTATTCCTTGAAGATCTTAAAAGTTCTATGGCTTTAATTCATGGAATAAACCAAATTTCTTTTTGATGTTATTATTGAGCCAGAAATGAGTAAGAGTTTTCTCTTACTTTTAAAGTGTTCCTTGAATACTCAATATTAGAATTTTGATGTTGGATCTTTATATTTTTTGGGGAATTATCTTTCTCACATACAGTTCTCTCGTTAGTGATACTGACCGAACCATGACTTTAAGGAAGTTCACTAGAATTTTCTTTGGCAAGAGCAGAATAAAATGTTCTAGTCTTACAAGGGCAACCTCATTCTTGTAATAATACCAATTTGTAAAGACTTTGACCAAATGAATATTAAGCGTATTAACATCCTAATTAATATTTTTAAAAATGTATTACCATACTAAATAAATTTTAATAATCTTAGTCTATAGTAAAAAAGGCTTTGCTAGAGTAAAAAAGAATAATGTGACTTTCTAAAATCCGAATTAGAATCAATACTCAGCATAGAGATTTTCTATACACGCATTATGGTAGCATACGAAACATCTTTATAATCGGTTAAACTATGTTGCAAATTGTGTACTTAGATAATTGAACCAACTCGCAGTAAACCACAGCCCAAGTTGGAAGACACCCTTTCTCCCTCAAGTCAGCAAAGATACGCTACTAATCTCGATGAATTTACTCAGCACGATGATCCAGAAGAATTCGAGGATGAGGATTCCGATGAATATGAACACACTGTGAAGAAAATCACAAGGATCATTCGAGTTGATGAAGACGGAACACGAAATGTCTCATTACATGAAGGTACCAATTCCGAGCACCCAGAAAATATTAATTATTAAGTCATTCTGAAACGCTTCTTATTATATCTCATGGCGCATTTACAAAGGCAATAAATTTTCAAAATCTGATTGAATACCGCATATCATACACAATTTAGCAAACTTTATTCATTTATATCTGTGAATTTACTAGAAAATTGATCTTATGATGCGGATTTCATCAAACTGATTCTAACTTATAATGCGTGATTATCAACGATCGGAAAAAAGCAAAGTTGATGTAAGGTGCGTTAAAATGGGATCGCAATGAATTTGCTAAAACGAAAAGGTCTTCGCTTTTGTTCTAACCAAAGGTGTAAGTGTTGCTTAATCACTAAAAGTTTCATAATTCTTTCCAATAAACTATTATGAAAAATTGAAGGAAATAATGTTACCTTTTGTTATGGAAACATAGACAAAAACCTTTTTCATAATTTAATATTTGACAATAACTAATTTACTTCTTTGAAATTTATTCTTTTCCTTTTGTAAAAATTTCCACAATTGTTATAATATGTTATTTGCTAAATATACACAAAGATATTCAAATAGGTTTAACAGTGTATATCAGTTTTGCTAAATTGTCACAGATTTATTATAAACTACTCATGGGGCCAAAGTAAATTCCATAGTATTCCCTATATGTAAATATTGCGTGTGGCGCTTGGGTCAAAAGACTAAAATATATGTATAAGTAAGAGCTTTTAGATTGCAATCAATTTTGAAAATAGCGACTTTAATAACCGATTCCTTCGTTAACTGATTTGTTTCTAAATTGGACCTTTCATATAAATACAATATGACAAAGTTTCATAAACAAAACTCGTTCGGAAATTTTAACAGCAAACAGATAATAACTTCAAACGTTAAAATTTTCTAATTCATTCATTACTCTAAATTTACTTAACGTCTTCAAATATTTCTCTTTCTTAATCAATGGATTTTAAATTATATATAAAATATGGTTATTTTGACAATTTAAAAATTTATTTGAAAATTTTATATATTTATATATATA